>CABEEJ010004502.1:0-59861 GCA_901482245.1 Timema douglasi
AACCTTCCAAATTCCTAGTCCATTAGAGTAATTAGTACTTAAAGCGTATAACCCGAACGGGTAGTAAGACGCGGTGCTAAATATATTATTATTATTCAGTGCATAATGCCCATTCACGATACAAAGAAGCTCTCCAAAGAAATCGACAGGAAAATGAAGCAGCACAAAAATTCCTCAATGAAAAAAAAATCAGCTAAGGCTCTAAAAGGACTAAAAGATAAAAAAAGAAAATTGATGGAAGACACAACCAGGGAAGATAGATGAACAAATGCTAGCTCTAAAAAAATAGAATGTTCAGGTCCTAGATTAAAAGTTTTTCTTTGGTCAGTTTAATTGTTTACGTTGTATAATATAGGCTATGTATTTTAATCGTATTTCTTATTTTTAGTAAACGGTATAATACTTGTAGGTCATATGTCTGTAGGTGTAGTCTGTGAGCCCTAATGTAGGCCTACTTCAGGAATACTGATAAGTTTATTTACTATTGCTCTACTTTATAGAAATAAATATTTCAAACATAAACAATTGTTTGTATGTTATTATGTGTCATGTAGGAAGCTATCTTTGTCTAGTCTACTCATATTGATTGAATTTAAATCTTGTTATGAACAACACATGTTTTTGGATAGTTATTCTTATGATTATTACATTGAACAATGTTGATTTTATCAACATTTTATGCGCTGTGAAAGAACTTGTGCTACTTAATAATATTATTTGGTTTGTCATAGCTCAAAACTGTATATTAAATAATTTAAATATTTACAACATTAATCATAAACACACATTCCTTGTAGTTTGAGCATGTAGTTTCCTTACCATAATATTCATGTGAAGTGAACCTTATAATTAAAGGTTATGGATATGGTGCGATTTAGAAGTGGTACTACTATTATTTTAACTTTTCTTACATTTCAAAAACAATATTGTCAAATCAGCGTCTTTATTTCTGTTTTTATTTCTTTTTCTATTAAATGCACTGACTTGTTTTAAAAATGATTACGATTTTATTCATAGTGCTTAATGTCACCACCACCTTACCACCTAAAGTTTAAAGTTAAAAATCTCAAATCATTTTAAATCATAAATAATTAAAATCTTTCAGGTATATTGGACAGGACCACATTACTCTTTAGACCATTGCCACATGTTAAAATCATTTAACACTTCACAGAGGGACACCATTTAAGATTGTGTATGCATCTGAAAAAAAGTATGTATTAATCAGCGATCTCAATAAAATTATGTTTTTAATGCACTTAATATCAATGTACACTGGTCTGGGAAAAAACATATTGGCTCTTGAAAACCTGGAAAAGTCAGGGAATTTTAAAATTCAGTTTCACTGGACACCCTGGATATTCATCACTCACTCACTCAGCACACTCTTTCTTTTTGTTGACTTATTTATTTTATTTTAACCCTATTAGTTAGGGTTAGAAATAGGGTTCACTGCTATGTGCTGTCTCAAACCCATTGTTCTGGTATATTTGTTCTCGACATACCCCCCAAAAGAAGATATCTAATGGGGTATGTCTGGGGTACATGGAGGCAAGGTAATTGCACCATCATGACCTTGGGAATGTGTTATTTAGGAAATCTTGGACATCAAAGCTCCAATAGGGTGGGGCACTGTCCTGCTGAAAAATTATTTTTGGCTGCATTGCTGCTATCTGTTATGGCAAAGGTCTGAAGCATATCCAGGTATGCCATGCCAGTGATTGTGTTTTCAGCGAAGAAAAATGGTCTACCAATCAGATTGTGTATAAGACCACCCCACACATTAACTTTAAGAGACTATCGCTCACATGTTTTTCGACTACATGCAAATTTTTTGGTCCTCAAATTAGCACATTGATTCACTTTCCCTGAAATCTGAAAGGTGGTCTTGTCTGAAAACATTATGTGCGATGAAAAGTTTTCATCATCATCATCAATACGATCGAGCATAGCAATTGCAAATAAGTGTCATTTTGGCCGGTCATCAGTTTTGATTTCCGGCAAATTCTATATTTGATAAGCGTGAAAGCATAAGCGACGCTGAAGAACTTTATGAGCCATTGATAGTTTCATACTCCTTGTCTGACTTCCAGGGGCTTCTTTTGAATGATCTCTGCACATTTTATGTATTCTCTTTTGAGAAGATTGGCTTTTCGCCATCGTGTTATTTCAACATACTACCAGTCACCAAAAACTGAGCCCACCACTTCTTGATTAACTTGAACGTCGAAGGGACCTTATTCATGGTGTCTACACAACGTTACCAATGAAATTCCTGACTTTTCCCCTGATTCCCCCTGATCATTTCCTAAAATTCCCCGACTCAAAAGTATGTCACAACCTTCTCCCCTTCCCCCACCCCCCATGTTTTTATTAATCTTTTTTATAAATCATATTTTTTTAAATCTATAAAAATATTTGTTTTATTTGTATTAGCATAGTCTACTAGGAATTATTAAATATATTATTACACCAAATTCCCGACTTGTTGCTCATTTTCCCCCGACCAACTCAAATTCCTCACATTTGAAGACATGATGGAAGTTCCCTTTCACCTGAGAGACTGATTTTTTTTCTACATACAACCACACATTCTTTTATAAAATGAGTGACTGCAACACCACTGTGCATGTGAGTTACACAATTTTTAAGTTAACTTTTTGAGTCTCTGCTTCCGTTCCATCTAGAATGACAGCTAAACATTATTATTATTATTATTTGCACCACGTCTTACTACCCATTCGGGTTATATGCAGCTAAACAATATTAAATCAAAAGATAAAATACTTTAAAATGTTGTAGTTTCATGATGGACATTAAGCAATATGAGAAACATCAATGTGTATGAATGAGTGTGGAATTGTATTTTTTAACTAAAAATGGTTAGGAGAATTATATTCTGTATCAAAGGGACAGCTTTCCTAATCCATGGTAGTTAAATGTCAACACAACTTTATATTAATTCTCTTAATCCTAACATTTTCCCTTCTTTCAATTTGTTTAGTTTTATTCAGGGATTGTGGCCAAGAAAGAGATGAGAGGATCAGATAGTATTAAGTGTGAAATTGAGTGGAGAAAAATATAAGCCATTAAAGGAGAATGAGTGGTGAAAAGAAAAAGGCAGCTGGAAGCATTTTATTAACCTGACATGGCCACAAGATGGAAACAGTCGATGATGATTACGAGTACAGCGGAAATAAACTCTGCCGCACCTTAATAGACCATTTGGTAGGTGTTTGATAGTGAATATAAATGTATATTCCAGAGGAAAGTGATTTAGGATACTTATTTTAAATTTTTATGCTAAAAATGCATATTTAACTCGTGTATTAAATAATTATTACTTGTCCGCTATCTGTCCTCAACTAATTACTAATTAATTAATTAATTAATAAATAAAGTTTCTGCAGTCAATTGGGTATAAAACAAAAGTGTGTGCTATGATACATTGCAAACAAAAGTGTGTGCGCGTGTGTGTGTGCTATGATACATTGCACAGAAGATTAGAAGAGAAATTAAGGAATACCCCATAAGTTGTCATGCAGTTAAGCAAATCTAATCAGCCCTAGGCATGGCATCACATGGTTGGTGGTTCCCTGAGTTATCAATTGTTCCTTCACTCTCAGACTGAGTCTCAGTTGCTTGTTGATACATGAAGAAGGTAGATGTGCATTAGTTTAATTGAGGAATGCCGCCCATGAACACATCTTATGTAAATGAGTTTAGAAGTAATGTTTTTATTGAAGAAGGCAAATTGTTTTGTCTAGTATGCAAAAAGAGTGTTTTTGTGAAAAAAAAATTTGAAGTTGTGCTGCATATTAATACAGTGTATTGGAAGGACAGGGTTCAGAAGAAATCTACATTAAATACACAATTAATTGCAAGCAAACTAGGTGAAGAATCAAGTTCTAGTGATGATTTTTCTAAAGACGTGTTTTTAGCTTTAGTAGGTATAGACTTGTGGAAACTGAATGATGTGCATCTACGGGGTTTCTTAGAAAAATACATAAACTTGAGAGTTTTGTTTGAGTCTACATTATGCAAAAAGTATGTGCCACAGTGTTTTCATGATGTAATTTGTAATATACAGAGTACATTGAAACACTAAAATACCTCTGTTTCAATAGATGGGACAAGACAAAGGACTAAGTGTACGTAGTGCTGTAGTTGGTGGAATGAGAGCAAGTAGATAATATTTCCTCCAGAATATTCAAATATTTGACCTAGTATATAATTCTACTAATGAAAATTTGTCAATGACTCACTGATCCATATATTGTTAAAGCGGTAGCTGCATTAAAAGTTCTTTATCCCAAATTAATTCATCTGGTGTGCCTTGCTCACAGTCTACATCGTGTTGCTGAAACTATTAGAGGCCAGTATCAAGACGTGGATCGTCTTGTCTCCAATCTGAAGAAAGTATTTATGAAGGCAACTATTAGAATTCAAAAATTCCGTGAACTACTTCCAACTTTGCCGTTACCTCCTCAGCCTGTTTTAACTAAATGGTGTTTGTAGTTAGAGGCTGTATCATACTTCACAGAATATTTCGGTGAACTGAAAACTATGTTACAGTCCTTAATGTCGAAGTTGTTGCCAGGATTGTGATAGCTCAGGAATGTTTTTCTGAAGATGACATCAAGAAAAAGATCCAGTACATCCATAACTGCTTCTCTAAATTACCTGAAGTTTAACACAGTTGAATGCTCGAAGTAATTCCTTGCAGTACTTACTTACTCAGATCAAATTTCAGTAGCATTGGATAATTATTATAGTAATAAGTTTAGAAAGTGTTGAGTAAGGAGGGAAAAAAATATTTGTTTGATAAACATCGGCATTTAAAATAATATACCCTGTCGATATATTTTTGTTGGTGGTGATGAAGCAATAATATGTACACTTAACAAAATTATTTTGAAAATCAATTTATTTAGGCATATAAGTAATGTATTAGATATAAATACAGATGTGGCAGTTTTTTATTAGTTTAATTAATATTATATTCGTGTCATAGGTGGCTTATACCTAACTTCCTAGGTAAGAACAAACATCAGAGTAATAATATTGTATAAATTTCATATTACCTTATTTGCTGCTAGACACACAGTATATATATACATAAAATTACAAGTTAAATTTATAAAATGCTTAATCTATAAAGGATAAAACCTTGAATTATCCTTCCCTTAAAGCTTATAAATATATTACAATAAATAAAAATATAAAATAAGCTCGGTATGAAATTTAAAAACATGAGGATGCTCACTACATGAATATTTTCAAATACACACAATAGTAAAATCATATTAGTACAATATCACAGTCGGAACGATTTATGAAACAGTATGGAATTTTTTATATTTTGTACATGAAATTATTGATTTAATATCACAGGATGTGTTTATAGGTGTAATTTAAATATATGTTAACTAAGAATATTTTATGATAGTCAACCTCAAAATGTTGGTTGATCAGGAATAAAACTTGCTTTTCAAGCAAAACCTTTACCGTTGTATGAGGAAGGAATGCTCCAAATAATTAAATTAGATGGATCAAATTTAAAACAGAGTTGAAAAACTATGTGATTTTAAAAAATAGCTATAGCACAACTCATGTTTCCTTATAAAACATTAAATGCACCTAATTTGTGTAGTCTTCTATTTACAGCATTATCATGATCGATTTTGTCGAAGAAGAAGCCACTGCCGTAGTTCTGACACAACCAGTCGAGAGAGCAACTGAAATAAATAGCAATAGTCAATGCAAACACATGATGTTGAATTTGTTCCAAACAACAAATTTATACTCGAAAACCAACCCAAAAATAATTTTGTTTTACTCTTGCTCTGAATTACACCATGAAATTATTCTTGACACACCTACCAAATATGGGTTGGGACTAGTTCTTCACTTTGAAATACCTTTGCATTTTCAGGTTCTTCAGTCAAAAATTTGGATTTTGCGACACCGGAGAAAGATGTTAACACCTGTCTATTTTCATAAGCAAGCCTAATCTGTAATACAATTTTCCAAATTTCCACAATAATTTAAGAAATTTCATAAAGATGTTTTATAGTTTCATGCTTAGACAGCACTGGTTTAGTTTTTTAAGAATTTTAGTATAAATATAATATTTAAAATAAATGACAATTTTTTTAGGAATTTTAGTCTAATTATAACATATTTAAAATGTTTATTCACGAAGTAATAAGAAAAAATTGTAATAAGGCAATTTTATAAACAATTTTTGTTTCATTTAGCAGTTCAAAATAATTGCAGATGAAATTGATACATTTATCCAAACTTCCTACACCTTAGTTCAGTCTGGAGACTGGATGTTGTACCTGTCCTAGTCTTAAGTTGGATTATAAGGAATATGAAGCTATGGCAGGCCTAGCAAGTCGGCAGTGGAAAATATATGACTTGAATAAAAACCAAACCCATAGTTTTTACAATTGTTCAAACATAAAAGTTGTAAAGTATAAGTACACACAAAATTGTTTGGATTTTTTCTTTGTTGAAATATCATACAATTTGAAAAAAAATTGTTAAAATTAGGAGGGATAGCCAGCGAACTTACTTTAGTGATTCCTTAATTTAGATTAAAATTTATGCTTGTTAGAAATGATCTTCAATCTTGATCATGTAGCGTGCTTAGTAAAACAGTGTGCATTGCCACCACATAGCAGCAACTTGCATGTTTATAACCATATTAAAATAAGTCTCGATATAATGTAAATGAAATTATACGAAATGAACGAAAAGTTGTGTGAAAAATGGGTAGCAAATATGACTTGGATGTATTTTAAATTACAATCAACTTTGTGGATTTTTTGAGTTTTTTCTTTGCAAGATGAAATCTCCTTAAAAAAATTTCTTTTTTTTTATAGATGTGTGCAGCCAAGCAAATGTTAAAGATGTTTCTACTAATATTATCAATGTCAAAGTAGTGTGAAAAATGGGTAGCAAATATGACTTGGATGTATTTTAAATTACAATCAACTTTGTGGATTTTTTGAGTTTTTTCTTTGCAAGATGAAATCTCCTTAAAAAAATTTCTTTTTTTTTATAGATGTGTGCAGCCAAGCAAATGTTAAAGATGTTTCTACTAATATTATCAATGTCAAAGTATTTAACTATCACCGTATTATTAGTGGATTTAAAAGCATAAGACAAAGTTTTTTTTGTGTTTGATTGAGCAGTAGAACATTTGGAAAATACCAGAACTGCTAATGAGCTAGTTAAAACTATAAGCCAGGGTATAGAAATAAATACTAAAAAATTACCAGGTGCAATCAGGAATGCAGAATAAATTTTTAAATTACCAAGCGCTTTTTTCTCATTCACTTTATATAAAATAGTAAAATTCAATTTTGGAAGTTAAGCTTTTTTCATAAAAGGTAAGATGTATTTTTGTTAGAGTTCAACTAAACATTTGGGCTATCCCGAAAGGAAACAAGAAAATAAAAATTAATTCCAAGAGGATTAAACATCATTTAACTGGCTAAAGAATGGGAAACTATACTATTTCTAGCTCTTTGTGCCAATTCTTTAAATTGAAAAATGACACCTGGACACAGGAATCGAATCACCCATCTTTGTGCTTAACTAACTCTCCCAATATTAATCCTAAGGCAACCAAATAAATATAAGAAGGGTATAAAGAATTGCATAAAGGGGTCTACAAGTTTGATTTTTTTTATTTAAGTTGATCTGAAGCAAGTTTCACAAAGTATTGTGTCGAGCTTGAATTGAATAAATGTATAATTTTAAAACTTAATTATATATATTTAAAAAAAATTGTTTTGAGGTTAAGATTTAAGATGTCATCAAATATTTAAAATGATACCTGGATTAATACTTCTACAATCAAAAGAACATGTCTTAACTTTTATTTTAAATAACACTTGAATCAATTCCTTAACCTACTAAATTACAGCTGTTCAGTTAATTAGGGCATTAATGAGTTTTAAGAGTACTCTAGGATCAATGCAGCATGGTCATCTTACACACTAAGGTACACTCGATACTGCAATGCACCAAGTTTTTTTTATGTTATATCAACTTTTCAGGGAAATACCTTTCCATACTTTTTAACCGATCCCTTCAATAACCAGTTTGTTCACTTGCTCGCATTCCAATGACCAGATGTCTAGGTTCTTACTCCCCTTTCCCTCTACATCACTCTTTACTCAACAGCACATTTTACAAGCAGCATCGAGGCAAGTAAAGAGAAGGGTAAAGAATGAATTAATTGTTTCCAGAAAAACAACACAACAAAGAAATTGCCGAACCTATCAAGCTGTTGAGCTGCACTAGTTATATGTTCATCTTAAAATCTCACTACATTCAATAAAAAGTAAATATGGGGAATGGAGTTGAAGTAAGCCCTATAATAAGTATTACATAAAAGAGAGTGCTAAGTAAGTTCACTTTGGCTTGTTTGTAAATTATTTACCATAAGAGCTATTATGTCTGAAATAATGAGCATGTAGAAAACATTTTCCCAGCCTCGACTAGAGATGACTCCAGCAAGAAGAGGTCCAACAGCTGCACCTAAAAATATATACTAACATTAAACAAAACATAACTAATACAATCCTGCCAAATATCTGTAAAAGTAATTTGCTTTTCATAAATCATTTTACTGAAAACTTTGTTTTAATATTAACAATGGGTTATACAATTTTGATGGTGTATCTGGGTCAGTTCCAAGAGGCTGAGTGAGGTCCAATAGCAACATATGTTTATTTAAAATGGGTTTTTAATTCTTTTGTCAAGATATGTTAAATATTTACTAAAGTTTCATAATCATTTCCCTCAAAAATTAAGCCATTAGTTTCCTTGAGTTTGAAGAAGAAATATTTTTGGTCATAAATGAGAACTATAAGGTTAATTTTGAGTATGTTGCATGTACGTATACAAGAATCTCGATCAAGAGGTTCATTTTAGTCAGATAACCTTATGAAGTGTTAATCAAGGTGTCTTAAGTCTAGGAAAAAAATTTATATTTTGTCATTATTTAAACATGTTGACCTACCAATTGAGCCAGTTCCATCTATGATTGCTGTAACAGTAGCCAAAGCTTTGGAGTTTCCCTGAAGTGAATGATGAGTGCCCAATTCAGCTGATACTGCAGTGGTGATGAGTGCATATGGCCCATTCACCAAAAGACCAGCAATTAAAAGTAAAATAATATTGACTGAGAAGTTGTATGTCCCAAACTTTTCATAAACAAAAAGCTAAAAACAAAGCAAGAAATTGATAATTTAAAGGAGGTTTCAAACTAGGCCTTTTCTGATGCTATGTATATTAAAAGTATGAAATTGCGGTGCTTCTGGAATTGCCCAAGAATTGGTTAACAGATGATAGCAACAGCCAACTTAAAAATTATGTACTACAGTTCAGATAATTTAGCTGCAATGGAATAAAGCAATTAATATCTAACACAATTCATGGTGCTCACATTGTGTAAAACATAAATCATATATATAAGCCACTCTTCACATGGTCAGGTGGGATAGATCACAGTTATAGGGAACCAAGGTTTTATTCCCAATGTGGATTCCCAAAATAGTTTACTTTTATGTACGGGTTTGTCCTAGGACAAACTAGTATGAGGGCTTGTATGCATGAAGGGTTATATCTTAGGTTCAGTGATTTTTAAGTCACGTCCTGATAATTTTTGATATAAATAAGAAAGTGAAAATAAAACCCCTTAGCATGATTTAAAGAATTGTATACTTTTCCCAAACTATGAAAAACAAATATAGGGCATTTATGATTGGTAGCATAGTAGGTGAAAGCTAGGAAAGGTTGCCACGTATCCATTTGCCAAACCATTTGATCTTCAAGACCATATTATGTTGAGGTATTGTTACTTTGGCAGTCAAAACTTTCTCCAAAAACAAATCATTTTCTTTATTTTTGTGGAAGTGGCATCTGTGGGTCACTTAAAAATGCTTTTCAAATGAGAGCTTATAAAATGTGGTGTGCTCTTCATAAATAAAGATGGGATACCAGCCAAAACAAAGGTGGATGATTATGTCATATGAACCATCTTGTCGGTTGAGTTCATGCACTGTTAAAAAAATAAAAACATTTAATTTTGAAACTCATATTTTGTATGGGTCTTTCTCTAAGTTATAATAAAAAAAATCATTTTGGTGGCAACAAGATACAATTGTGAATATAATAATTTTTAATTCAATATTTCATGTAATGTACTATCTATCTCTTGTTGTCACAACCGCAAACTAAAACGCATAATAGTTATAAGTTTTATAAATATATTTTGTTCTTTCAATAAGTTACGAAAACACCAATTAGAGAGTAATCCTTAGGGAAATACATTAGAATCATTTAATAATACTTAATATATTGATAATATAGTTTTACTAAGCACAAACCTGTCTCGGTGGTGTAATTAGCTAATGCACTAGTTTTGTGTTGAGCTAGACTGACAGGGAGATCGAGTTTCAAATCTCGCTCGGGTGAACTGAGGGTGGTTTTTCTTAGATGGTTTTCCCCTCTCCCTTCAAGTAAATGCAGGTTCACTTCCTCTATATTCAACCTTCCCAATTTCTAACCCATTAGCGTAACTAATACTGTGTAACCCAAACAGGTATTAAGACATGGTGCTAAGTATACTAAGCACATATTAATTAATTATTTCCGAATATGTTGACATTCATCACTTTATGTGAATGTATGCAATGTAGAACCTTTCACTAGCTGTCACTTACCACCCTTCCAACCATGGATGCTCTAAACCTGAAATGAAATTGATAACCGTAGGTTGATTTGACATCTTTTTTTAAGAATGAAAATAGTGCAAAACTATATATAGTGCTAAGGTTAAATTACATATGCATAAATGATGGACAGGAAAAAAAATCATACCTAAACGTTTAAAAGGAGTCATTTTTTAGTAGTTTAGTCAATATTCAATCAAATAATGTATTTTTTATTTTGACAAGTTAGGTTGGTATTTAATTTATATCTATCTATCTATCTATCTATATATATATATATATATATCTTTAGCCAACTTTTGAATTTCTTTCCATTTATTTACTTTTTTTTTCAAACCCTTTTACTTGTGTTGAGGCCATTGTGTAAGTATACTACCAATAATGACTGCAACTATCATGTACCATATTCAAGTGGAAGTTTGGGTTAATTGGTGTCAAACTATATACTAACAAGATACAACAATAATATGAGAATGCAATGTCCATAGGAAGTTTTTTGGCATAAAGTATGGTCAAAATGTATTGATGCATTAAAGAGTATATATATTTAAGAATATTTTAACTTGAATCAATTCTAGTTTTTTTTAGTATGGTACTATACACATAAGTGTATATTGGTTTTAAAAAAAACCTTAACAAAATGTTTGTATATTTTATAATGTCAAACATGAACAATAAGTAGTTTTATTTTTGTCTGTGCATTCAAAATTCGGAAAGAGTGCCTAAAGGTGTTACAAATTTTAAAACTTAGATGTATTTATAGGAATCTAGTGCATATAAAGTTTGGACAAAACAATTAAGCACAAAGAAATAATTAAAATAGTTTTATTTTAAAATCAGAAAAAGACTGAAAATTCACCAAAGAATTTTTTTTAAAAATACAATTTTAGAATATGGACTTTAAAAAAAATAAAAAAATTACTATCATCATGCATGGAGAAAGCTTGTGTCAATATGTTTTTAAGTCCATGATACATGTGCAAAATATCTAGTCATAACTTGTCTAAATGATACCAAGCCCAATGGTACAAAACCATAAATGATTTCATTTCTATGATATTTGTTTATGTACAATGTAATTGTTTTTAACAAAAGTTTTAAATAAAATATGGTGAGATTCTAAAAATATTTGTCCACGATGTAAGGTTTGATGTCATTTTTACAAACCAAAAACTTTAAAAAAAAATCAGAAATGAATTAAATTTTTATTTTGTTAATTGTTTTTACTAGTCAAAATTAATTTTGTTGGTTTGCTCATGTGAGTACAAAGAAAACTGCATTAAAATCGAAGAGAAGTAATTTATTTATTTTACACTAGTGTGATTGGTTTTCTTAGTATTGTTTGGAAAGTAAATAAAAGCAAAATATGAAATATAAAAGTTGTGACTCAAAGTTCAAATTTAAAAAAAAATAATCTTAAAACTCACCATGGGAGCTGCGAAAGCAAGCATAACTGAGCAAGTTGTAGCATACATGCCTGTGTAGTCGCTGACTACACCAGCTGCAATACCTCCCACTATCCCACCTACATCAAATAAGGTTGACAGGTCACCACTCAGAGCAGGGCCCAGGGTAGCTGTACAACACAAATATATTGCACATGTTTCCATAAATAATAATTAATAATAATAATAATACAAGAATAAGAATTATTTGAATCAGGTGTTGGAAATTGGCAGATAGAGGGATGAGAAAAGCATTCCAGGACACAGTAAAGATTGAGTTACCCAAGGATAAAGTAAGAACTGTGGAAGAAGAATGGAGAAGATTAAGGAGAAGGAAACACTATGGTGGAATGAGTGTATAGAAGAAGCTGTAAAAAGGAAAAACAAAAAATGGAGAGAGTGGTTTATGTAACTAATTTTTGAACCTCTGCATCCTTTACATTGAAAATAATATTTTTCCTAGTTTGGTTAAGTTTTTTATCTATCCCTAAATTACCTCACAAAATGAACATATGATGATCTTCGAAATGGATTTTGACTAACTACTGAGGGATATTACCTTCAATCCTATGTCCCAATTTGACCTAATTACTATATGTGTTATTTAACTCAAGGCATTAATGCTATGATTGGTTTCACATTCTTGTAAAAATTTCAACTATGCAGCTTGTTTAAATGATTGAAAATTTTCCAGTAATTACATTTATGGCTATTCAAAGATTACCAAGACAGTTACACATACTTTACAATCTCAAAAATTATTTTGTGCAACTAGTAAATCTGACAATAAGAATAGAATGGACAAATCATAAATATTAATTATATCAACATTAACAACCTCTTAAATAATAACACCCTGGATAATTTTAAATTACATTTGAAAATATGGGAAGATTTACAAATTAACATCTCAAATGGTTTTAAATTGCAACATCATATTGCCATGCGATTTTAATTAGTGTAATCATATAGTCAAATGGCTAACTAATATAAAGCTTGCAAACTTAGATAAATACTTACTTGAGGATCGTATATAAAGTGGAAGCCAGTATAAGAATGTGTAGCTAACTAGTTTAGCAAAGAATAGGCACAATGAAAATTCAATCACACCCTAAAACAAAAAATGTAATTATAAACTAAACAAAAATAAATACAATATTAAACATTCCTAAAGCCATCCATATTTAAATAGTTTATAATTACATTTATTTAACACACAATCCTAAGTAATTATCTTTATTCTTGTCAATGACTAATGCTTATATAAAAAAGATGAATTGTAAAATACTAGAGGAAACTACATCATTCCCCCCAAACATCCCAGTTTAATGTTTGTAGTCTTAACACATACACCATGATTGTACAAATAGGGAAAATTGAGAACTTACTGGAATTTTACAAGCTCCCAAAAACCCAATAGCTTCCCCTGTATGAGTGTTTAATGAAAGGATGGGTGCACCTTCAGTGACCTTCGGTTGAGGCATAACCTAAAACAATAAGAAAATATAATTAGGATAAAGTGTCTACAAAGACCATTTTTCTGATGCAACCTTATTAATACATATTCAAATCATTGCATATTCGTTAATAACATATTTATGCTGTGGTTCTAACAATGTGTAAGAACATAGTCAAGCTAAACCAATAATCTCTTAAGAGTTGTTAAATTAATTTAACTCTACCCTGACTAGTGACTCCCGCCCACCTTTTTAATTTGGCCATCAATAACATAACAAACCCTCCTGCTTGTCAGACTCACTGATCTTTTTTCTTGACAAATGAACCATTAATATTTTACAAATGACTGAAAATCCGTTCAAATCTTGCCAGCATTTGTGTAGAACGAGTGAGTAAAGTGGTAAACTAAATTCAAAATATATATATATACGATGAGTCCAAGAAATATCATTACACACACTATGGGGCGCATAGACAAAGAAGTCAGTAGTGTCTTTTTTTTCGGTTATGAAGAGGTTGGGTCTTGAATTCCCATAAGGTGTAGTTAGGTGGGTTTTTTTTGTTTTTGTTCTTGTTTTCAAAATAGTTCCCCACACAATTATGGGTATTTCTACTAAATTCCCCCATTTCTCCTCTCTGCCACTTTAATGTAAATATGTAGCTAGCCAAGACAGAAAGTGAAATGTGAAGCATTCAAAAAATTACTAGAGATATTTTATAAGTTTAGCATTTTGAGGCCCACAACATAAAATGAATTAGAAGATGTTTCTAAAATGTGTACTTGAAATAAATAAGTAATTAATAATAATGTTATCTAAACATTAAATAGATTATTTGATATATTTTACTCCACATGTAGGCTATAAAGCTATACATTTAATGTATTTAAGGGAGTATTTTGTTTGTAAAAATTGGTCAATAATAAAAGCATGAAATTGACTGATTCAACCATTAAATAGATGATTATTGAATGGAAAAGCACACTAATGGCCAGCGTTCCTTTCAACACTCACAACTAAAACCACTTTTATGTTTCTAGCGCATGCACACGTTTATAATATTTACAGTGTTAATACTAATAAGGACTTCAATAATATAAATACAAACTTGTAGATCCTATACTAATATCAATAATTAGTTAGGTAACAAGTACCTATGAGTTTTGTTTTTGTTAATATTTAGTATTTTTGATATGGGCGGGCAATAATAAGATGCAATCGCCCACTACCTTTCCAGCCTTTAACTTTTGGTTTAGTCAATAGAGTACCACCAAACTTGAAAATCAGGTAATCACTATATTTTTAAAAATCTTTTTTTCCAGAGTATCACTTAAGAACCATTAAGTATCCAGGACTTAATTAATGAACAACGTTGATAAATTCAGATTCCAACAAAGTAATAAAAGCCCAGTTTCACTTGTTTTGAGCATTAGACTATAAAGAAAATCAGTTTTAAATAGACAATAGGAAAAGGTGTGTTCATTAAGGTGGGCCATATTTTTGAGGTTTTATAATCATAATTTATAATCAATTTTATATTATATAGAAACTTCTATGATGAATTTTTGTTTGATATTCCATGAATATTTCGGTGAAGATATCACTGTCAATGTTTCTAATTAGTTGTATTATTAGTGTAATAAAGAATGTTTTATTATCTTGTGTTTATCATAAATTTAATGTATTGAAAGACCACTTTAATTGGATATACATTTTGACCTTCCTCCAGTTCAATTTAAGAAACACCTGCTCGGTGACTGCATGGTCTAAGGTCTTTTTCTCATGAGACTAGACTGCTGATGACAGGGTGATCGGGGGTTGAATCGTGATCGGGTGTACTGATGTGGGGGTTTATTCATAATAGTCTTTCACTCTCCCTACATGCAAATGTGATTACACTTCCCCTAAATTAAACCTTCCTCATATCTAACAAATTAAAGTAATTAGTACATGTACATATAAATATAACCTGAACAGGTAGTAAGATCCAGCGCAAAAAAAAAATCAAGAATCAACCAGCTTGAGAATGATTTTGCCATGGTTTCCCAAATTCACCTTTATACAAATGCTGGTTTGCCATTATAAATTCATTATTGATCACTAAAACATATTCCTGATAATAGTAGTGCAAAATCAGCTGTGTGACCACAAAAAGAAATCAAATTCAAATACTTTTCAGAATTTTACTATTTATCTGTTGAACGTGTATGTAATTATTATTTAAGCCTCAATGTAAAATTAAGGTGGGCTGGAAGGGGATGTGAGAAAAGGACAGTGATTATCAATATGGAGGTTTAATAACAAAACATTTCTTTGTCCAAAATAAATTATTGCTCCTGTAGCAACATTTAGTTTAATTTTATTCACATAGTGATATCAAAAGTTGTTTAATATCTTGTCAAAGATTTCCTGGAATTTAATGACAACTTTTTCTCTTCATTTAAAAAGTTTCTCATCTAATGCCACCATGCTTATGACAAATATTCAACAACTGTGTATATCACCGTGTGAAAAAAAAAAAAAACTAAATGTTGCTACTGAAGCAATATTTTATTTATTTTGTCCAAGAAAAGTTTTGCTATAAAAACTGCTTAGACACTCACTTTTTCTTGCGTCCACTACATTCCCACCTTAAGTAGCAATAAACTAACTTTTTTTTAATTCTGCTTATTTCACTTAAATCTTGATGCTAGCAATGACAGTGAAGAGAGCAAATACAGTCAACTACTATCCTGGGAATAGTGCCCCTTTTAAAGTAACGACAAGTTTTTAGGGAATCACAAAAAAATCAGAAAAAGGGTCAAAAATTTGAAGGAAAGCAGCTGATAAATACATTGGTTGCACTTATTTTGGTCATTGAATTTCAATTTTCTTTGAGAGAGCTGTAATACTTGCAACGGGGTCAGATATAAACTTAGACACAACCCCAACACGCTATCTATGCCAGCCAATTGCACATGACTCTGTCCACCCCTTTCCCCTTTAATTTGGTTACGTTATTAGTTTGATTTTGTGAATGATTTTTGACAACCCACACTATTATTTTTATTTGATATGGACTTGTGATTTCAACAAGGGGACCTTCTTGGCGCTCATTAAGAGGTACAAGATCATCCAAGAAGTGGATGAGAAGAATATTTCAAAGACTGAGGTTGCATGGCAGCATGGCATCCTAAAGTCGACACGTTCACGACTCTCAAAATAAGATAATAAATCATGAATGCGGTGCAGAAGGAAGGCCACAATATAAAGGCCAAAAATTTGAGGGGTGTAACCCACACGAATTTGGTGGTTCAGCCAACATAAAGCTCAAAGCGTGCTTATATACAGACCGATGATTCAGGTAAGGCCAATAAATTAGCCCTGAGGTTGAGTAAAGAGAATGTTAAGTGTTTAAGTGGGTGGCTGGAGCATTTCACAGTGCATCACGAAATCTCCAGCTACAAAGTCGTTGGTCAAAGTGCATCAGTCAGACCGAAACCGGTGAGTGAGTGGCTGCCCTTGCTCCAAAGCAGCCTCTGCCGCTACCAGCCTCAAGATGTATATAACGCTGATGAGCTGGGGATATTCTACAATCTCCTGCCAGAACACACTCTTGCGGTGGAAAATGTGCAAGGATGCGAAGAGGAGCAAGGAGCACCTCACCGTTATTTTGTGTTGCAACATGGGCGGCAGGAATAAGGTGAAGCCTCTCGTGATTGGGAAGTTCAAGAAACCCCAAGGTTTCAAGGGCAACATCCTGCCTTGTGATTATAATTTTAATAGGAAGGCATTGATTATCTTGGGTGTGTTCACAAAGTGGCTTCAAGGTTTCGGCTCAAATATGGGCTGCAAACAGGAAAGTTGTGTTCTTCTTCGACAATTGCCATGCACATCCTGCTCTCGACAAACTCAAGAACATGGAGCTGGTGTTCCTGCCCAAGAACACCAGCTTGCTTTAGCCCATGGACTAGGGTATAATCCAGCAGGTGAAGGTGAAGTTCCACAAGATGCTTGGGTGGAGTATAGCGCGGGAACTGTACATGGGCAAGAAGGTCAAGAAGTGGTACATGTTCGGGGCTAAGGAAGGAATTGTAGCTAGTTGGAGGGCCATGAGACCTGTGATAATCGCCAACTGCTTTCGACACACCCCCTTTGTCCTACCAGTCAATGGAAAGGCTAATGTCCATGTGCCTCACGCTGCCGCCAACACTGAGGACCCAGACAACTTACTACAAGTGGACACCAAGCCCCGGCCAGACACCTCCACGGAACGACAGCCTGGCCCATCAACAGTGTCTCCATCTGCCACCCTGACTTTCCCTTGGCCGTGCGGCAAGGAAACGTGGGAGGGATTGGCCCCAGATTGCAAGTATGAGTAGTACCAGCAGACAATGGCATCGCAGTTTGGGGCACCCTTGACGACACTGATATAGTCAGGGGGCAGCAGGAGTCCAGTGATGAAGAGGGGGAAGACAAAATGGAAGAAGAGTCTGAAGACATCCCAACGACGAAACATGTCCTTAAAGCAGGGGACGTTTATGCAAGAGCACTAAAACACCAGGGCACTAGCAAAGAGATGTGGCCCCAGTTTTATAATGTGAAAGAGTTTGTCAAACAAACTGGTGCCAAGAAGAAGCAGGACTCAATAATGGACTTCTTCAGGACGTAGGGGGAGAGGGGTATTTTTATCCATGTATTCTCAAAAAAAATAATCATTTTTTACCTATGGGGGTCGAGAGTGGGTCAACATTGGTCCAAATTCCAAAAACGAACCCTTCAAAACAACAACCCTTTTCCCAAGAACCGTGAAAGTTCATAGAATCGAGAGTTTACTGAATTAAGCTATAAAACATCCACATCCTCGGGTACACAAGATAAAGTAATACGTCAGAACAAAATTAAAATTGTTAATATTACAACCCTATATTACCCAGTTGCTTTAGATTGAACAAAGGCGCGTGATGATAAAGCAATATTCAATCTAGCCATTGTATAAAAAATGTGTGTGATGCTTCAAATCAGCAAAAAAAAAAAGAGACTTCAAATTATCTCTGTCCAGTCAGATTAGAAACTTGTCTAGAAACTCATGTAACAAGTTACAAGACAGATGTAACAACTTACGAGTTATGGCTTAATCGAATGGGGGACACTAACCGAACCTCCAAGACGAGCTGACAAACACGGCACTAGCACCGACCAACTCATTCCAAACAACCACTCGATAGACTGACGGAGCGTTCGACAGGCGCCACCTAGCGTCAAACGCGAGACTGGCGAGAAACAAAGGAAGATAGTTGCTTCTTCTGGCCACATCAAGGTTCTAGAATATTCGACACATTGCTCGGCCCATCTCGACATCTCGTTCTCTCGCTTCTCCTTCCTTCCCTCTCCTCGCATCCCAAACCCTCTCATCAACTTTAACTTTGTATATATAGTGGTGCGCTGGTGGTCTATGGTCACTTATAACACCACCAGCTTATCGAGGTGAGAACGGCGACGTAGGGCAGGGGATTATTATTATTATTATTGTCTGTATCTAAATTATATTTCGAGCGTAATAGGGGAAAACTTTCTAAATTATTGTTTTGCTCACCTAATCTTAGTTTGAATATGTAAACTTACTACATCATGCGCTTCTCGCTG
The DNA here is from genome assembly GCA_901482245.1 of Timema douglasi. Taxonomy (NCBI): domain Eukaryota; kingdom Metazoa; phylum Arthropoda; class Insecta; order Phasmatodea; family Timematidae; genus Timema; species Timema douglasi. Next base: position 19,282 of record CABEEJ010004502.1, read on the forward strand.
TTGTCAAAATATCATCACCTTTCTGCCGTCTTCTTGGGCTCCAGCCTTATTTATTGCGCCTATTGGCCTTATTGGTATATTTACATTCTATTGAATATGCAGAGTAAAACTCTGTGTCTTGGGCTTTCTTCCCATCTAGTACTTAGTTATGAGTATGCTTAGGATTAGCTGTCGTCTGGAAATATTACATTATATTAGGAGACAGGACACTAATAGGATAGAATGGGACTTGGTCCACTATTGGTCGTTATTATTGTATATCGTTATGATATTTGTTGGGGGTTATGAGCGCTTAACGCCTGTGTGTTACGCGGGACCCTTAAATATCATAAACTTTAAAGATCACCTTGTTGGATTGGACGTTCTTCGAACCTAGGATCATAGAGTTTGATATAAGTCAAGTAGGATTTTTGTCTGATATGTTTAATTATGTTCGTCGCGCATTGTTGCATTGTTGAGTTATGGTCTCCGTGATCTAAATGGAACTACTTCTCGTTAGGAAGGAAGACGCACTTCACGCTCTATGTTTGTTGATATTCTATAATGTGTACCTTTTCATTGTTTATGACAAATAAAGATATGTTATTAAAATTAGGCCATTTCGCCTGATTTTCCAGTCATCCTCACCCTAGTACAGGAAAGGGGGGGTTGCACTCACAAAGATCACTATCTTCCAATGATAGTGACTGATGAAGGCATAAATAAGCTCCTAACTTTTCCACCTGCAGCCTTCAAAGAAATTCAAGATTGAGCAATAATATAACTTCAAGAAATTTAATATCATTGACCATTACAGTACCATGAGCTTTGATACAATGTCAAGCAACTGGCCAAACACAGGTGAGTGCTTCCATGCTGATGGAAGAAAAAAATATTGAAAATATTTTTATACCTAGCTATGTCATTACCAGACTCTAAAAATTACTTTGATAAGAGTGCACATGGTAGGTATGATGTAATAAACTTTTTGGCCCAGAAATTAAAATGTTTCCAACACTTTTCAAGCTGTTTAGCCTTCAATCGACCAGAATACATTTTTTAGTTGAGTGCAAGACAGCTAAATTCTCAGAACAATAATTGAATCTAATAAGTGATTAACCTCATAGGGCAGTAGGCCATACATGATTGACAACATAAGAAGTTTATTCCCTCAACATATTAATATTTATAGAATCGTTCCAACTGAACATTTCAGAGAGAACGGGATTTTCAGAAATGTTTGTATTTGATATGCATTTATACGAAATCATGGTTAAACCCTATGCAGGCTACCGATGAACCTGTAAGAGACTTGCAGTTCCTTGTATATCTGGTTAAGTTTGTCTAAAGGTAATATGACACCTATAGTATAGATCATAAGAGCTCATAGGTTTGGAATATTTTTTAATCAAAAGCTTCCTATTTAGTTAGGAAGTGAAATGGTGAACATTTATCTACTACATTATGGCCCTATCTTATATTATATGTCATAGTGGGACTATTAAAGGTAGACAAGCTTACCTTTCCTGGTTTTGTTATAGTGAAACTTATAAGATATGCCATAGTGTAATTCGTCAAAATAAGTTTGCCTTTCAGGGTGAGCGAAGTGTCCATTGAAATCACAACAGCTTAAGTGTCAACCATGAGTCACTGAGAGCTACAATTTCTACCAATTTGTATACTAATATGATAGATATAAGGAAGATAAAACTTTGAGAAAATGTACCCACCTCAGAATGGTGGAAATATGAGAATCAATTTTTTTTTTAAATGCACTCTATTACACCAATCTGGGATCCAAACTTTCCATTGCCAGTAAACCAGACTAGATGAGCTTGACATCTAGTCTATGTGCCCAAAGATGTGGGTATCTACAAAGTTAAGCATTCTAAATCTATGTGTTTGAATGGTCTGATAATGGAGTTAATGCCAAAGGTAATGGAGCCCTTCCATAGTTGGAATATTGTAATGTGTGGGGAGAATAACCTTCCAAAATCATTAAAATAGATTGTTAGGTGTGTAGATATGTCCAAAAAAAAATTCTGATCATTGAACTTGTCCAGGATTTAGAGTGTTTTAGGTGAAAGATATTCAACTCCAACCTTAAGGTGGGAACTCACACATTGATAGCCTATAAAATCTCCGACTATAGATATCCATAAACATTTAATACCAATCATAACAGCATACAGCACTTAACACCATAAATTCCCCAGGATATTTCTTCTCGCTAAAAATACCAGAGTTATAACAAAATTGGCAGTGGCCAGCAAGTCATGTAGGCCGTTAAATGTGTTTCTGTGAAGTATTAAGTAGTTTTGCCATACATTTATGTTCTTGGGCTAGTTGAGGTTAGAAGTCTTTGATCATAATTTTAACGAATTTTGTTTTACTTCATAGGTAATGAGTGAATAAATAATAATGATAAGTGGTAGATTAAGGTTATAGCAGGGAAAATAGAAGTAATCAGTATTGACTAACATCAATAAAAAAAAAACTAAACAATTATGTTTGAACTTGAAAAAGTGAGGAAAAGAATACACTGGCTTATGTCAAGTACCTAATAGTATACACAAGGTGCACTGGTAGTAATGCAGAAATGTGTTTTGAATAGGCTATGTAGGTTATGCGAAAACCAAAGTATACTTAAATTAATCTCATTCATAAAAGGAAAAAAGTTAAATGAGTTAGTAGAAATTCGCGCTAACTAGGAACTGAGTTCGTTGATCATTCTTTGTAACCTACCTGAAACAGATGAGTGGCTGGTAAAACAAGACCATCATTAGGAAGTAGAATAGGGAAATGGACAGAGGTAAGCGTGGGTTTCCCAAAAATTTAACTGAGGAAATAAGGCACTTGGGAAATGAAAAATTAGTAGAAGCTCCATTGCTCATGAGAACAAGGTCACCTCCAATCAGAGTTATTATATGATTTTCAAGGCTATGCCTGATGACACAGTGCCCTGTTTGGTGACGCGACAGATGTTTCTACAAATGTCCTTACATTAGTGGTCATCTAAGTTTAAGGGAGAGCATTTAAGTTCTTCTTGAAAAACTTATACTAATAAAAGCCATAGAAATTATTAATAAGTTTGTTTGCAAGTTTTTTCCCTCTTAAATAAAATTTATTTTTACCAACCAAACAAATTGAAATATCTTAAATTAAACTGCATTGATATCATGGGTTTTAAAATATTTGTTATAAATTATATTCCATAACTACAACACAATTTCTTTTTTTTAAGATTTGGTGTTTATGTCTTTTTAAGCGTAGTTTTGTTTGGATAAGGAACTAAATAATTTCAGGATTCAGGACAAATTAAATCCTACATAAACAGTACCAAAATTGTAGGTTTTTAATTTTATTTGTTTTTGAGTTATCAAATTGCTCATCAAGTGCTCATATGTGTTTTGCTATCAGTTTTCTGGGTGAATAGTTATATTTTTTTATTATTCCATGATAATGCCATTTTTCAATGTTTCTTTTGATCATAAAAATATTAGAGAGATTGTCACACTTTTTATTTCATAAATAATAAGTATGTTCACTTTTTGACATTTTATATTATTAATAGTCTATTGTATATGTGTGTATAAATTGATAACTGTATTTTTGACTTTAAGAAATATGCATTTTCACCAAAAAATTTTGAATGTAATAATGTATGCATAAAACAATGATGAACTCATTTATTTGATGATCCCTAAATTTATAAAGATAAGGTGTTATATTGCTCATATCACTAAATGTAAAATCATGAACATAGGGTGTTCCAGGAACAAGAGGGTGGGAGTATGGGTGGGATGACCCATAAATACCCTTGATATTTCCATGACTCATCTGAAGCGTTGTATGCCTAATATAATGCAAAGCCGAAGAAAATATAATTTGTTAAATAGGAACAGTTGGACAAACACTACACTAAAATTGGACAAACGCTAACATAAAATTTTACAAACAAAAATCCAGGCACACACAAATTAATAGTTTATATTAGTACACCCAATTACCTCATGCAAGATTAAAATAAAATTTAAATAAAACCTAACCCTTAAATAAATGTAAATAAAGTTTCTGAAAAATATAAAAGAACTTGTAAACAAAATTAATTTTAGCCTTTATAAAATAGTTCATTCCTACCTCTCCAGGTTCAAGAATGTTTGTATCTTCAGAGTCTTCTGAGCTAGTATCTGTTATGTTTTCAGTAGTTAAGCGTTGATAAGTATGTCTATTAAATGCCTGTAAAAGAATGACAACCAGCAAATTGAAGCAATCTTGTCATAAACGTTAAGACTGCAAGCTACTAGCAAGCTCATTAATATTATATATTTGGACATCCCGGAAACTGGTATTATCCTAAAATAAAATAAAACTAAATTATTAACAAAAGAAGAAAGAAAAATGTATGTAATAATTTGTTTAAAATCTTGAGAAATTATTTTTTTGTTGGAATGATGGGTAACTTTGGACAAACTTTAAAATAATTTAGATATGAAATATTATACTACTCGATACTATCAGGACATTACAAGCACCCTGTTGAAAGAGTCACAAAACATGCAGCAGAAGCTACAGGAAAATAAGAGCATACTAAATGTAAAATTTGAAAGGAATGGCAAGTGGGCGACAAACAAAACTTTCAACTCCAGGAAAAAAAGCACAAACCCAGCAGCAGAAAAATTGTTCTTGATGATTTTGACTTGTGTGTCATTCTACGACGACTTATACAGAGGTTCTACATTGTTAAAAAGAAAGTACAAATAATAAATTATTAGCAGTAGTAAAAGAAGAAATCAATTTCAATGGGCGCAAATGAACATTGAGAAAAACATTGAAAAAAATTGGGTTTATGTTTAAAAAGTAAAAACAATAGGTTAATTTTAATGGAGAAAAATGAAATAGTTGCATTGAGTGCTAGATGTTTAAGAAGAATGAGATAAAATTATAAATTAGGGGACCAAAAACGTCCTGTGGTATATCTTGATGAAACCTCAATTAATCCCTCATGCACTGTGAGTAGATGTTGGCAAGACCCAGAAACAATAAGAGTATTGAAAAATGATGGATGAGAGGCGTGGATTATTGTTCATGACGGTTCAGAGCAGGGATTTGTATCAAATGCATTTCTTATTTCCAAATCATAAACAAAAAGTTGTGACTATCATAATGAGATGAATTTAGAAAATTTTTCTAAGTGGGTGAAAGAAAAATTTATATCCAACCTTTCTCAAAATAGCCTTTTTGTAATGGGCAATGCACCATATCATACTGTTCTAATAAATAAGCCACCAACAATGGGATCATGAAAGGCTGAAATGCAGCTGTGGTTGGACACAAACAGTATTGCATCTGAGGAAGAGATGACGAAAAGTGAGCTCTTGGAGCTAGTCTGCTGCCAACATAAGTCTACCAAATTTTACATCGATAATTTATTCAAACAACATGGGCACAATTTTATTAGGTTACCTCCATACCAGTGTAACCCTAATGCAATAATATTGATTTGGAACATGGTGAAATCATGAGTCATGGCAAAAAATGTTGCTCAAAATACTTTAGAAATAAAACATTTAACAATAGAAGCAATCAATAGTATCACTGAGAATAATGGCAACAGGCTATATCACACGAAAGAAGAAGTCAATTACTGGGAAAATGATGGTCTGATAGAAGAAATAGAACAAATTTTGATTTCTTTTGGAGATGACAGTGACAACAGTAGTACCATAGCGGCGCCTAGACCTGACAGTAGAAGTGTCTGTAACTTTAACATATATAAAAGTAGGAGAGGCAATGTTTGATAAAACACAAGAGTTCAATGCAGTTTGATATATAATTTTAATATTTACAAAAAAAACATAGCATGAGTCATAACCTTACCAGCGTAAACCCAATCCACACTTTCCAGAGTATACATGCTCAAAATGTAAATAAATATATCCATTTGAACAAGAATATACAGGGTACACTAAATAGGCTAATGGTAACTCCTACCATGTGATAGGCGTGAAGCGCCAAGTTCTGATAAACTTCCAACACCACCATTCTTAGGTTGGGTTTCTAAATTAATGTCTCGTTTATAAAAGTGGGACCTTGACTCTCTATAAAATGAGAAGTGGTCAAAGAACCTTACTCTGTCCAGCCCTAATCATTTAAACCTAAAATAGGCCGGAACACGGCCAAGAAATGTACATGATGCAACAATTAACTAAACCTAATTGACCTACAAGGATACCATGGTAAATTGAATAATAGTTTTATTGACAGCATTTTGGCTCTACTTTTAAGAGTGAAAGCTAATGTGCTAGTAACACTAGCTTAGAAGCATTTACTAGTTACAAAGAGTAATTTGTAACACTAGGACAGTCCCACCAGAGGGGACATTTAGACAACAAAATGTAGAAAGAGGTGACTTAGGATTCTAGGCCTCAGATTAATCATGACAGGTTAGGTACCAATTGGTACAGCCCAAGTTCCCAACATACAGGGAACTAAAATCAAGATTTACAAAATAACAAAGAAATGAAGTTCAGAAATACAGATGTGCGGCACCTTAAGGAGGCCGGCCACGATAACAATGCTATCAGATGCGGGCCACGTCTCAAGGATAGAAGCGACCCACAAGTTGCCAACTCAACAGGGTAAAAAACTGAGTAACTGTAGATTAGAAAAGACCCATTTAGGTCTAATAAATTGGCCACAAATTCCCTAAACTGACCTTTTACTACTTGCTTGTATAACCTAAAAATGGGTGGTCATACAGGCCATGGAGTGTTACACACTCTGCTATACTGCCAGTCATCAAGACTGAGCGGCAAAGTGGTCTGATACAACCATCTAGAATCACTTGCTTGAACGCCAGTAGAAACCTGGATAACTTAGTCTAACTACATATTTTAAACTATAGTACATTTTCTGAAATTAAATAAGTTGAACACTAGAGTAACACTTTCATTATCTAAGACGACTAACTAAATAACATCATAGAGAGTGACAAGTAGAAAACAAGGTAATTGAATAGGTATTACGTTGACATCTTGAGTCTTGTGGGTGAGACTGATGGAACAACCATCATGACCAGCAGGGCTATTATGAACATTCGACGCAAAGTTAGTTGCTACCGCTAGTTAGCTTCACTTTAGAGGAAAAGATAGCGTTTGGGTTATTATGACCACCACACTTTGTATCGTCCGCTAGTTTTAGCTTCGACTTTGCTTCTAGCGTCAACGCACAGAATAAAATCAGTTTGCGTCAACAGTTGGCAACACTTTTCCAAAGAATATTACCTTTTAAGAAGTTAGAGGCTAAAAATTAGGTACATTTATTTCAAGAATGCTGGTATTCATGACTGAACATTATTCATTTATTTCTATTTTCCCAAACAGCTGATCACAAGTCACATTATTTGCAAGAAAGATTAACCCAACTTCATTTAATAAATCTCTTGCATAATTTTGTTTGCTTACGATTTGAAATGAAAAAATACTAGGCCTACATTATTCAATACATAGAACATATTGTAGTCAAAAAATCATGTGAACTATGCATTAAAATAGTAATGTCACACGGAGAAACAAATAAATTAGTATGAAAAGTTGGCTAATAGAGAAACAATGTTTTTTGTAAGATGTATGTTTTACGACCCAATGCTTTATTCTTCATATATTCATGTTGATACTGGAACAAGTGTTTTTTATTCCATTAATTTAAAATCATTTCAACAGTTTATAATGTAGACATCTCCTTATATTTAGGCCTATTTTAATTAAAATAACTTTAATTTATAACTAAAAAAATATATATGCCTTATATAACTTTGTCTCGAAAACAACATTTATCAAACAGTAAATTAATATTTTGTATTTTGGCTTTATTAGTAGGCCTATTTTAAAACCATTCCCGATTTTGTCGAGTCAAAAAGTGAACGTTCAAAGATATAGGCCTACAGTGAGGTGTTTTAAATTTTATGTTGTTTGATTGAGTTGAGATTAAATAAAGAAAATCACCTATCTATGTGGTACTACACTTGAACATATATAGGCCGACTTTGTGCTAATTTTATTAATTTACAGTGTTGAAAAGGTTCTCACTTTTGAGATTGAATCAAATATGCGGTGTGAATATCTTAGAAAATAAAACTAGTTACTTAAAGTTGATGAAAGTAATCAAAATCTCCCAAAAATTGTGTTCACACTGAATATTTTCGACAACTTTATGTCAAAGTAATCGGCATTTATACCCAGTTGTCCGACTAAGTTAACATAAAAAATGAACGAGAGGGTGGTTTGGATGGCTAAAAATAATAAAATACATTCTTTATTTAAAGGGAATTCTTGAGACTTTAGTTAAGTGATTAAGAATATAAAAATATTATATTTCTTTATAATGAGTTGTTTGCAATTTATTCACTTCAGTATAACTAGGCCTAACAACTAATTATTGATTTCAGTTAAATTTAGTAAACCTTTTATGATTAAAAAACTAAGGCCTAAGCCATACCACATGTAAACATTAAGCTAGGGCCTATTTTGGTTTTTCCAGTCTTGGCTGCAATATTTCATATGCCTACAACTCACATTAATGTGGAGAGTAGCTACTACTATATGTACGATTCAGTTTAAATAGGATTACATTATTAAAGTTTTGTTGAGGCTTCTTAAACAAATTAGTCCTACCTTTTTATTACCTTGTCAACAGAATGATCAGTGTGGTGATGGTGACTAATAATGCAATTTGATAGTGTAATGTTTCAAAGAAAATATTATTTTAGCATTCAGTATAAGCGTACTATACCTACAATATGATATAGCCCTATTTAAAGTTAGATTATGTGAAAAACACACAAAAAAGTTTTGGGATTATTATATTGGGCTAATGCGATGGCAAGTTTAAATAATGTAACACAAAACACCTAATAAATTACAAAAACAAGCAAACATAACCTCGTAACGCAAACCAAAGGACAAGTAAAATGTCTGCGCAACTTAGCGTCACGCTACTAGGAAAATATTTGCGCCCGCAAGGACTTTGCTTTCGCAAAGTGGTCGGCCATAATAACTTTTGACGCAAAGTCTAGCGTCTCTCTGCTAACGGTCGCAAATTCGTTTTGCGTCGTGGTCATAATAGCCCTGCAGGAGTCTTCTACATACCAGTGCTGATACCTCGTAGAAACGAACGAGATGAGTCATAGAAATGGAATGCCTCATATCAGGTGGGTCGTGGCCTTATAAGTGGGTTGGACCTGATGAACATGGGTAGGGGTAGGGGAGCCTGGAAGCCTACAGCTATTTGTAGAAAAACGTGGAACATTCAGGAACAGGGCATAGTTTAACTTGCATAAGTGAGAGGTTAGTGTAGTATCAATTATTTATCAAATGCACAATAATCTTCTTTAATTGGCATGAGTGCACAGGCTAGGAATACATGGCCCACTACAGTATGTTAAGTAACTATAGTAACAACACTGACGGACCAATATCAGGTGTTGAGGAGTTAATTTAGTATTTAAGGTAAGTTGGAACTACTTATATATTCAACTTAAGTAAAAAAAGACTCATATTAGCCATTTGGTAATGACTGTACTAGAGCGCTATGGAGAGAGGAAGGTTTTTATGGTGATTTTTTTTTTAAACTCGCATTAATTTTTCAAGTGGTATTGGTGGTAGTGGTATTTGGTGTTGAAAATTCAACATAAATATTTACCGGCACATCACCCTACTCTCTATCGCCAAACTGTAAATTACAACAAGTAGTAATGTTTTTTTCATTCATCGTGGTACGTCTCAATCACTACCAAATTGTACATTTAAAAATACCGGTCAGTATCTGCATTTGAAATGGGCAACCAAAGAGATTGTAGCGATTTTTCTACAAAAACACAAAAATGTTCATCTTTGTGTTTCAAACCTATTAGAGCTTTTACCACACCCACATAGTCACTTTCAATTTGTTCAGAATTTGATGTGCACAGTTCTTTGTGACTTAGTTTAAAATCATACTGCAAGTCTCAGAAAGCAGGAAGGTCCTTAAACCTTTTTTCGAGTTCCCTCCCATACTTGAACTAGGCCTGCTCGGTAACTTAGTAGGGTCAAACAGGTAGCCCCTAATGTTTTTATAATTTAAATTTTGTCACCATTTTTGGCTAACATTGAATTTATCTTAGCACAAATTAGTGCACCACATACCTTCAAACTCTCTTCAGTATGTCCTCTACATAGTAGTGAAACTTTGGCTATTATCTGTTCGACCATGATACCAAACCAAACATTTCTCACCAACTGCCACTTGGCTTTCAGTGATTTGATTCTTTAATGTACCAAATGTGTTACAGGCTTCTCTTTACTTTGAAACTCCAAAATTGGCAATTTTCAGACACAAAGGCTACTTGAATCTTTACCATTTTACATTTAGTTTCAGTCAAGTGGTCATCGAACAAATGTTGACCTTGAACTGAAAGACTTATCTTGTTTGAGAAAATTAACAGTTGCAACAAAGCTTTCTGACAAGTACACCTCAGGATTAAACCAGCTAAACCAACAAGTTAACACAGGAAATGGGTAAAGTTTCACCTCTAGTGTCAGGTAATTTTCAATTAAATGTTTCCGTTATTCTGTTTTTAATTTACTGGTGTTTCTGAAAACATTCTTTAGACCATAAATGACAGAGTTCAACTCTTTTAAGTTATTTTGCCATATGTCTCCAAGTAGATTAAACTTGTGACACCAGCATGCAAATTCTAATAAATGTTCACCAAATAAATGTGTTAATGCATTAAAAGTTTTAATAATATATGGAGCAGTGTCTGTACAAATAGCCTTGAAGTTGTTGTACGCATGCGCAAAAGACATGATCCAGACACATTCTCAAAGCTTTTGAGACTCTTCTGTGACTAGGTATTTTGATAGGAAAAAAAAAAAAATACGACAAATTTTAAGTTGCGAAGAAATGCTTGTTCAATAAAATATTGATTTTAAAACTTCAAATTGGACTATATAATGAAATATTAAAGTGGTAAAAAAAATATTATTTTTCATGTTAATCAAGAGAATAATAAAATTTGATGAAAATAGTAAAATTTTGCAAACACTTTCAGTTTCAAAATAAGCTAATATTTCCCCAAAATATGCTTTAGTCACTTAATTTACCCTATAAGAAAATGTAAGAATCATAAACAAAGAAATTTGAAGTGTTTCGTATTTGGTTTATTATTCCTTAGTGTAATCATGCATGATCACGTCTTCTGTTCCATTTCCATTCCTCTATGCGCAGTTGCACATGCACAACGTATGGGCTCTAGTTAGACATTATTTTATTGAGAAATTTACTTCAATTCCATTTTTAATGGTTATAAAAGTTGATGCTGATACTTTAAAATTAAAAATAATATGATTAAAATAAAATTTCTAGCAAACAATATGAAATAGTAAATGCTTTTTTAATATAAATGTGGTAAGTTTAGTAAAATATGTATTCCAATAAATAAGATCACCATTGATTTTCAACAGGTTAACCAACATAATTCTATAACTAAATATTTACTAAACTAGAGCAAGTTTTGTAGCTAAACATATTAATTAATACGAGTTTTAAATATCTTAAGTTTGAAAACATTTAATATAATAATATATTCTTGATATTACATTTTTAATTTAACATATATTATTATTTTAGAAAGGAACTAGGTAAAAATAATTTTAAAAAAATCATTCAATTATTTAATAATCTTTTCAGGTATTTTTATTTTCATTGCTTTGTCATGGCAACACAAGTAAACAACTTCAATCAAGTATAATTCAAAATGGACGACAATATTGAATACATTTAACGGTAGAAAGTGGTTTTAAATCTCTATTACGTTATTAATGTGAAAATTGAAATTATGTTTTAACAATTTGTTAAGCAACTGAATGATTTATAGGTGGGAATGCTGAAGTTCGGAATACAAGTACTCGCAGAGCCCCAATATTAATACATACACACAAGTAGATGTACACAGACAGACACATAATTAATGAAGCAATTAATAAAAATAACCTGCAAATGATGACACGTGTAGTTTAACGGCTCTTATGACATTTATACTCTTTCAGCATTTAATTTGTGAAAAATAAATTCTATTTAATGGGATTCTCGCATAATGATTGCCCACGAAATGATAGACAATCTATTTATAAAAAAAATTGGTGTGTGTACTTATGTACGCGCGTGAGAAGTTATACTTCTTTGGCATCATTAAAAATAGTTTTTATTTTCTTAATTTAATGTTCACTTTTCATTTTTATCAAAAAGTTTATTAAATGTTTTATTAATTTTATTTCTTTATTTTGTAAATATTAAATAACCAATAATAAATACTTAACAATAATAATTTAATAATATTTAGTATTAATTATGTTAAATAATAATATTTTAATTTATATCAATAAATAATACATACGGATTGTTAACCTCAATTATATTGGAGCACTTGAAAAAGTCTATAAGCACAATTTTTTTCACTAATATTTACAAATAGTAAATAATATTAATCAAAATATTCAATTTAAATCACTACTGAATATAATTTATTAGCACATATATAATTCGTACTTGTATGAAACTAAAACACGTCTTGTGAATGTAGAAACTAGAAACATGTGGATAAATATTATATATATGAAAACAGTGATCAGAGGAGACGAGCGTACCAACATGCACGACAAACAGAGGTTCTATTTCTATTTTGTTGGTAGCTTTTTTTTTTTCAAGACTTAATGAGCGATTTAGCTTCAACCTGTTACTTTTGTGTTACAGTGATGCGCGCGCATCTTAAAATTTCACTCTCATCATTTTTTCATAACGCGCCTAAAGAAGTATAACTTCAAAAAGATGGTGGAGGGCATTTATAAAATCAGAATTACTTTCATTTGGAGGATATTTTTGTGATAGCCCAGAATAACACTCAAATCAGCAACTGATTAGGATAGTTTCCAATAAGCTGGTGTAATATATTTTGAATTTATTTTACATAAGATAGTTAGGTTGTTTTAGAGTGTAAATACAATAAACATGTAGCATTTATGTTGTTGCCCAGGAAAAACACATTTTAAAATATAAAACACAAGCTTATGAAAGTATTCCAAACAATAACTTACACTCTTACCCACACCATGCCCAGGAATTCAACAGGTTAAGATACTGACAACACAGTAGTTGGCTACAGGTTATTAAGAGTGTTGCTTTAACTTGAATCCTTTGAAAACACTCAGGATTTTTTTTATAGGCGGCCCCTTTTATTAGATTTAACTTGTTTTTAATGATTTTGTATGGTGTTAATGATGGATAACATGGGTAATGCTGATTCATGTTAATATACAAGTAGTAAAAAATTCAATATTTTACATAGGCCTGGGATCAGATTTGTTATGTTGTGTTTTGATATTATTTGGCATATTTAAATACATTTTCCTTACATTTAACTAATTTTTTATTCTTTGTAAAAATAGGTTCTCTAAGTACCATCAAAAAATCATTAATAATATTATTATAGATCTTTTAATTGCAAACAATATAATTATTTACAATGATATATTTATTAAGTCTGTATTTAGCTTAGCAGAAAAGGGGGAATTTATCTATATTATCTGTGTGCACATTAATGTAAAGCCATTAGGGATGTAGTAGGAAATTGACCCAAATCGTGCAGGACCAAGATCAAAGGGCCCAGAGCTATTATGAGTGTTGGACAAGGATAGAAATATACTATCGATGTGGAACTAAGATCAATTTCTCATCTATAGAACATATCTTTTAAAATTCCATCAAGAGTTTTTACCAAAGCCAGGTTTTTGTGTAGAATTATTCATGTGAATATAGTTTTATGTGAGGTTGTAAAATATTAGTTTTAAAGCAAGCATTCTACACTTGTAGTGGAAGCTTCTATTCCTGTGCCCAGTTCTGTAATATATACATCCTATGTATTAATATAGTTTAAAATTGAGGATATACTTAACAAACCTTTAGTAGTTAATTTATTTTCAGGCGATATCCCTCAAGATTTGGATCATAAGCCTTAAGTTCACAAGAGAGCAATTTGTTATTTGCCAAGTAAATAAACCATTGTTAAGTACTGTATGAACATTTATTCAAAATTGTTAATAGACAGCTAACTAAAGCAACTAGCTTTAGAGTTTGCCCAGACTAGAGCTATTTGTCTTTGAAACAACCCACATCAAGGTAAATCTTAAGTTACAATAGTGATATTTGAAATTTATGAGATAAGGTGTGTCTATTACAAAATGGTATTGAAATGTGGTAAACTTTTAATATTTTAAAATAAAAACTGGGATATTCAATACCAGGGTTGAGGCTGGAAAAGGAGCTGTTGTACCGGCCGACCTGATGCTTTAAAATGTAATAGTTAAAATGTGATACATCAAACCATATGAATTATCGAGTCAATTAAATTCAGATCAGGAGGAGATGAAAAAAATATATATAAGCAGCTGATAGTGAAGAGTCCCATAATGCTTATTTCAATTATAAGCTGCAAAAACAAACATTAAATAGGATTGGTTGCTATTCTTGAGCAACATTATGGACAATTTAAGAGCTGGATGTTTCACAACCATTCCAAGCCATGAAATGAAAGAAGAATATTCCAAAATTTTTGAGGAGTTTGGCATATGGCAAGGAGTCCATATCTGACCTTTGCAAACACTTTAGAATAAAACTAAAATAAAGAATTGAATAAATTTCTGAACTACATTGACTGATGAGGTAGACATCCCAGAATATCTTAAACCTCTAACAGACTACTTATAATCAGTTCATTCTCGTTCTGCTAGTGTGAATGAAATTTTAGTTTAATGAACTTAATAAGTACTCTATTACGTTACTTGTTTACCATGTTGCATCTTTAATATTCATAAAAATAAATGGACCTCCTTTAAGTCAGTGGGATCTATTATCATATGTTCAGACCTGGTTACTGCATCGTCAGTTAGCTGTGGAGATAAAATTATATCATGTTGGTGACATAGTGTTTTGTGAGCATAATATAAATTAATTTGCAGTGCTATAAGAGACATCATAAAATTAACAAATTAAGTTAAATTACCATTTAGATCCTTTATTTATTTATATCTTTTCTTTGTATCTATAAAACAACTTAAAATGTTCTTAATGTTAAATTTTCAAATCCTAATCTGATTTGAAATTTAGAATGTTTAGGTATAAAGTTACTTTAAATTGTAAGTGTGACCACCCAGGTAACTTTTTCCTTATGACTTTACCAGTGAATGACATGGTAATGATATTAGGCCCTATCCACATGGAATTGTAGGGTTTGGCATTTCTGTGCCTTATGGAATTATTGATGAGGTAGGGTCAGTCCTTGACTCGAAGAAAAATAGTAGTACATCAATAATGTGGCTTATCTCTCAATTATCTGATTAATTTTGTAGAATGAATCACTTAATGACAAAGCCCATCACCTGAACACATGGAATGCCTAGGTACTTGAGTGAGCAGTGTATTTTCAAATTCCAGTTTTCCAAGTGGATACCTATGTAGTCCATTCTGAAAAGAAATGAGTGTTGGTATTTGGTTCAAATGTATTGAAATGATGGGGGAGCTGAATTGTATCCATTCTGAATGGTAGCCATTCAGACATTTCTTAAACAAGCACCACAAATTAAGTCTGATTTATAGCCATTATCATAATACCCACAAAATCCTGAATTGTATCCATTCTGAATGGTAGCCATTCAGACAGTTTTCAAATAAACGACTTTAACAAAAATCCTGATTTGTATCCACTGTAATTATTTGCATTATATCCACAAAATCCTGAATTGTATCCATTCTGAATGGTAGCCATTCAGACATTTTCTTAAACACGCATTGCAAATAAAAAGTCTGATTTGTATCCATTTTCATAATGTCCACAAAATCCTGAATTGTATCCATTATGAATGGTAGCCATTCAGACATTTTCTTAAACATGCATTACAAATAAAAAGTCTGAATTGTATCCACTAGAAATATTTGCATTATACCCACAGAATCCTGAATTGTATCCATTCAATTGCGGTACCACTTGTCTGATAGATGGCAGCAGAAGAAACTCGCCATAACTCATTCCATGTTTACTAGAGAGCAGCACTTATTCTTAACTCATTTTGCGTTTACTAGAGATAGAGAGCAGCACTATCACTATTTTAATATATATATATATATATAACTATATAAAGAGAAATACTTATTGGTGTTTCTTTTTTTTTAAAAAGGGTACTTTACAAATCATTGGAATTTCTTTATTCAAATTGGCTGGCTTCCTTAAACAAAAACATTTCAAACTGCTAATTTATGCTCTAAGAAATGAAGACGTAGGGTTATATTATTTTAACAATCTGTGTTTAAAGGTTGGAAATTGGACATTTAATTTAATGTTGGGTGCCAACAAATATTGTGTTCCTGGCTGTGAAGATAATACTTCTCGTTATCGGTTTCTCGTATATGCACTGAAAGTAATTTTATTGTTTCTTGTCGAATGGATGAGTACAAGAGGCTGAAGATTCTTTGGCTACTTTACGTTTACATATCAGGTAAGACTTCCAAGTAAATTTCTAAGTTTTAAGATTTACATTACCGGTACCGACATTAACTCGGGGGAGGGGGGCTATACACATTAATCCTATAAGAAAAATATGTAAGCCATTAACATACTATTTTTGGTTAAGTTTATGAATAATTAATCAAAATGTTTATGTTGCAATTGATAACTTTTCTCTAAATATATTAATTTATCTAAAATTGTATTGTAATTTAATTTTCATAGACTTGTTAGTTGGTTGATTAGTTTATATATAAACAATTAAAAAGGTTATATTTATCAAATAACTTTATCAGATTCACTTCACTGGGCCTCTTTGTTACTGATACTACTTTTTATCAAAATATACAGATAAGTTATATATTCACAATTAAAAAACTATTCTGTTAAAGATCCCAAAACAAAGCTTTCATGATATTTCAATCCAACATATTATTATTATTATTATTATTCAAATTTATGTGAGTTGTGTGGAATATACCTATTTGAACTAAGATTGGCCTAGGTGTTCTATTTTAAAATGTTTAGTAAATTTATCTAATCCTGATGATTATTAACTGATGCATATCTATTCTTAAGTGAATAAATTGCACAAACAAATTATTATTATTATGACCTCAGATTTTTAGCCCCATATAATAATTTAAAAATCATGGATGAGGTATCCCTTTTTCAGGAATTATTTTTCCAGTATACACGAATTGCAGAATAACACGGGTGCACACAAACTGCGGAACCACTCATTCAAGCTTACACGAACTGCGGAGTAAAAATTATATTCATAATGACTTTGTTCAAAAAGGAAAATGAACTCCCATTTATTTATTTATTATTATAGATATTACATTTTTTATAAAACATATTAATATCACAAGTTTTTAGGTTAGGTTAGACTATAAAAACTTCAAAATCAGTCACAAACAACTCTGAATGGCTCCGGCTGACAGATGTACTTTATTCTGCAATTCGAGTGCGCTCCTTTTTTCAATGTAAAAGTCAGTACATTTCCTTTCATACCTCATCCAAGGATGACTATGTGAGATTAAACAGTTTTATTTCAGTTTATAATCTAAATTAAAGTTATATTTAGTTTCAATATTATGTGATTTTTTTTCCATGTGTTTTAAGCCTATCTATCAGTTTTATAATAAATTCAATTTTAAATTTGTATTTCATTTTGCCATGTGCCGACAAGAATGACTTTATAAGCTTTAATAATTCTTTGTCACCAACTCTTCTTTCGTTCATTAGAGAAGTCAAATAGTCCAGTCATCAATTATGAGACATGGTGAAGTTTAAAAACCATTATAAATAAGCTTATCATAGGTTTGGTCTATGCTGAGCTTACGTACTGCATTACTCGAAGCGAGATAAATAGGGAATTCCTAAGTACCGAAAAGTAGCCTAATATTATCAACGGGGAAGTCTTTCTCTCCCTGGTTGACAATGCGTCAGTTTGCCAGGGCAGACCCTGTCGGGTGTGCTCCTCGAATTGTATTAGTAGGACGATACAAACAAGTATTTATGGTATCTAAATTGTATGGAAAGCAAAGAGCATCAAATAAATAGGCAAATGAGAATAAATTAGTGTAAGTTTTGTTATTGTGTTAAATAATATTCTTTATAAGAAGAGTGAGTAGTGGATAAAGTGAGAAGTTATGAAAGTTTAAATACAATACATAGTATTCAGTAGGCTACATTGTAAAGTGGCTCGCAAAACATGGAGGAGTACTCATGAAAAGGTCTGGTAAGCAGATAGTAGTATTGCGAACATTATAAAGAGGCTTTTGGCATGGGGCCAATTTGAGTGTGAAAATGTACGCGTGTATATTTTATTATAAAAAAATAATGGAAGTAGTATGCATAAAGGGCAGGATTTTTTTATATTATCATAGATTTAATATTTTTTACCATTCATAGACACAAAGTAGGCAAATTTCCAATGATGGCAAAATTAATATTTTAAATAGTACCGATAGTTAGAAAAATAATATTTCAGGATCCCGAAATTTCATGAAAAATGTGTTGACGCCTGAAAAGTTAAGTTTTGTTCAGGTGGGTTCGTTTATAATATTAAAAATTATAACTATTGCTTATTAAATATTTTGAGTACTTTGGTGCCATGTTGTGACATTCTTTGAATATTCATGATATAAATAATGTTCATCTGTGATTTATGAGTTATTTGTTGATTTTTAAAATTATATAGGCCTCCCTAATTTACAATATTCATTTTGTTATCAATGGAGATTTGTTTTGTTTATGTGTGTAGAGAGGGCCAAAAATATAATACAACTTTATACGATGACAAAGAAAAACAAGGAATCCTGCTCTCGTTTTACTGGTACATAATCATTTTTAACCATAGTCTCAAGAATTCCCTTCAAACACATTATTTAACAGTTAGAAGCAAAGATTTTTATTTTTTTACACTGCCCTCCCTCTCGTTTGACTTTAACTGGATAAATGGTTAGGCATTTCTACTTATAGTGGGCATAATGATAAAGGGCTATAGATAAAATCATATTGTCTGGAGATGTAGCTGTTGAGGAGTGGTAAATATATTCAATTCACCGTAGGAATTGACTTCTGAAAGGCCTTTATCCCTACCATAAATCTACTATATAGTATGATATTGGTAGGAAAAAAAGACCTTTCAGAGAGTAATTCCTACCGTGAATGTAATATATAAACACTTACGGGGTTTTTCAATCAAACTTAACAAAACTAGTACATAAAATGTAGGCCTGTGTTCAAGTTGAATATGATAACCTATAATTTCAACTTCAACACCAACCCAGATAGACCTACATTATAAACTGATGAAATTATCTGTAGATAATAGGATATGACAATTTAAAACAAATCTATAAAGATTAAAAGCATATGCTTAGAGTAAATTATAGTTTTCTGTGAGCAAATAATATGGCGTCGTTAAAGTATCTACTGCTGTCAATTGTCATAAAAATAGTATTTAAATACAGGATTGCCAACAAGATGATATTTATATATATATATATATATATATAACAAGCACCTTAATCACAGATATATTCTGTAATGTTTTAAAAAATAAGTCGGAAACTCCTTGTTTAGATTTTAAATTAATAAGAAAATAATAATTAAAACGATTATATTTTTTATATTAATATAGAGATAGTGCTGCTCTCTAGTTACCTCGGAATGAGTTAAGGATAAGTGCTGCTCTCTAGTAAACATGGAATGAGTTATGGTAAGTTCCTTCTGCTGCCATCTATCAGACAAGTGGTACCGCAATTGAATGGATACAATTCAGGATTCTGTGGGTATAATGCAAATATTTCTAGTGGATACAATTCAGACTTTTATTTGTAATGCATGTTTAAGAAAATGTCTGAATGGCTACCATTCATAATGGATACAATTCAGGATTTTGTGGACATTATGAAAATGGATACAAATCAGACTTTTTATTTGCAATGCGTGTTTAAGAAAATGTCTGAATGGCTACCATTCAGAATGGATACAATTCAGGATTTTGTGGATATAATGCAAATAATTACAGTGGATACAAATCAGGATATTTGTTAAAGTCGTTTATTTGAAAACTGTCTGAATGGCTACCATTCAGAATGGATACAATTCAGGATTTTTAGGGGTATTATGATAATGGATACAAATCAGACTTTTAATTTGTGGTGCTTGTTTAAGAAATGTCTGAATGGCTACCATTCAGAATGGATACAATTCAGTCGTCTCGAAATGATGAGCAATCTCTTTTTACGGTCACACTTTAAGCAAGAAAATGAAATAATAGTACAGCGGAGAGGGCATGAAAAAAGGGGTTTGATCCCATTAAGTGCAAAAAATTTGAAACTTTGGGAATTTGTAGATTTCAATGCCCTGAATGAAATGGAAAAAAATGCAAAATCCGATCACAGCCGCCGGCGCCACCATCTTGGCAAAATGGCGCCCGAAATGGGATTTTTTTTTTCAAAATATCTCACTTCAACTATGTCTTATGACAAAGATGTTTATTATCAAATTAAAAAATCCTTTAATTTGCTACAAATTATGTTATATACTTTTTTTCTAAACTAAATAATTTTGGTGCAGCAGCTGAGAAAATTTGAAAATTGTTGAAGTATATTGAATGGAACGCCTAAACACCACTGTAGAATATCTCTCTATTTGCCGAGATAACATAAAACCCAATTTGTTGGTAGTTTCTGCTAACTGGTTATTTTCCTCTCTCAACTACCACTATTTGCTCTCACATGCTTGCAAATTTCTTAGAATTAGCCACCCTCGAAGACATCTGCATCTTGGAACATGGGCTGGTTTGCTTTCTCCTGCACCAGTATTCTTTGAATCATCTCTCCCCATCTCAGGGAACTTGTCTCTCTCTAGTTCAATAGTACAGATAAAAATCTAAAGGTATTTATTTGAAGCCGTGAGAAATGATGGTGAAGTGAGCTTTATATGTTAAGTTTGTTTTTTGTATTATGAATGCTAATGATGATCAAACACACTAAAATTGTTAGAGGGGAGCTCACCTTTCAACAACATTCAAAGGTATGCTTAGCAACAATCTGCTTTTAAAATCGTGTTTTCATTTCAATATTTGTTTTAGTAGCTTTGCTGGAAAATGATTAATTTTGGTCGACTTTTTTGATATAATCGCAAAGAGGTAGTTTACAGGTTTGCGTCTCGACCTAAAATGGCTCAGGAACATAAATATTTTATTTGCGAGCAGCATGCAGATGCAAGAAATTCACGCATTTGTCAGGACTCTGTATATGTAGAGAAGTTACTTAGTTGTCTTTTGGTGACCTGGCGGTCTAGGGGTAAGGTGTCAGACTTCTATGCTGGCGGCTGGGGTTCAATCCTCGGTCCCGGCAAAGATTTATCTGATTACCAAACCCTTCCTTCACCTCTGACAAGACATCTTGTGAATGTGAGGAATGCCAGGCCTCCACCGTGGTTCGGATTCCACGTTAAACTGTAGGTCCTTCATTTCATCTCACAACCACCCTACCATTACACATTAGCGCAAGTGCGTATAACCCGAACGGGTAGTAAGACGCGGTGCTAATAATAATATGTCTTTTGCAACTTTCCACAACTCATTTGCATAATGCATATTGGCAGCGGAATTGTTGGAAATGAAACCATCAACTTGTCACATGTCTTGGAAAATTGGAGTAGTTAAAATAGCATTTGCAACAATTTTAATGAACGTGACAATCAATTGTGGAGAGAGAGTCCTTCCTCTTGGAATCATTAATACCAGCTTGAGAGTACAGAATGCCTTGGTGCCCATTAATCCGCTGCTTATTTTTCAGAGGCTTTGTGTTAGCAAACAATCGGAAGAGGATCTTAAGGATCATCTGCATTATGAACTTGATCCACACCTCCTCTCCTTGTTCTGTGATGAGGGAATGAGAAAAATTACACACTCAGCTCAGTAAGGAGAATTTCTGCCAATTACGAAAAATATTGATTTTGGGAACTTCATCTATATAATAGACGCTGGATATTTGTTGCAGAGTGGTGTGGAATCGCAACAATGCATTTCTTGCCATTTTCCCGAATTATGTTTGATCCCTACTGTATCCCAAACAAAATTCTTATCGAATGAGACAAATAAAAGTCAGCTTATCTACCTGTTAAAAAATACATTTGAAGATGCCAATTTCTCTGTCAAGAATGCAGAGGAAGAGGCTGACAAACTTATTGTGAATACAAAATGTTGTCAGAGTTTGATGGTGTGATAATTGTTGGAGAAGATGTATACTTCATTCACGGTAGGAGTTTACCTCTGAAAGGTCTTTTTTCCTACCAATATCCTACTATATAATAGATTTCTGGTAGGGAAAAAGGCCTTTCAGAGGTAAACTCCTACCGTGAACGAACTTTAGTAGACCTTTTAGTTCTCCTTTGAACTTTGGGTTATACTTGTCAAAATGTTTATTTTTTAAAGCCGGAAAAAAGTAAAACTTTGCAGCGATTGTATTCTCCTCATAGTTTGTCAAGCAATGAAATCGTCTCAGATGATATAATATTTCTTCATTATTTCAGTGGTTGCAACACAATCTCTGGTCTTTTCAATCAAGGCAAACTAAAGTTCATGACTATACTTTAAAAGCATCAGGATTTGCAGGAGAGCATTCTTTTTAAAGAAAGTGATGCTGAACTGGATGCTTTGCTGATGGTGGAGAACGTTTTCTTCTGTCACTATACAGAGCACGAGATGAAGACAATATATCTCTTGATGCTTATATCGTTACATATGTTTGATAAGATCACTTGCAAAAAGCAACTTCAACATTGCGTCTCTACCACCTACAATTGCAGCAGCATGACAGTATTCATTCAGGAGCTATTATCAAGCTCAATGGTGTTAGGGCATTCAAAAAATTTTTAGAAGAATGGGGCTGGAAAAGGAGCAACTCTGGCCTTATACAAGTAACAACGCTTAAAGATCCTGCCCCCGAAAAGTAGCTTAAATAGATCTCCTTCAATGTGCAAGAAAGGGTATAAATCACTATGTGGTTGTAGAAAGGGAGGTTAAAATGTTCAGTGATTTGCAAATTCTGTAATAAGGAAACCTGCGAGAATACACTGGAAACAGTCAACGAGCTTTGTGATGACGAGGAAGTTGACTCGCCAGTCGAAAAATTTATTACAATCATGGAGCACGACCAAATGCCACAATCAATAGATAACGAGACGGAAGAAGTTTTAGAAGCAAGTATTGCTGAAAACAATCTCCATACAAATAATAAAATCATAAGGTAAATGTTCCCAGGTATATAAAAGACTGAAGAGAAATTTAAAACATTAATAATAAAATAAAATTGATCAAATAAGCTAGAATGAATATTATTTTTAAAGTTCAGGTCAACATGATTTTGATATATGGCTTGAATAAAAAAATTCAAAGGGTAGAAAAAATTATATTTGGAAGAAGGTATAGGAAAGGTGGATAGAAACATATAAAAGGGAGACAAACAAAGCGAAAAGAGGTTTTCCTTATTGAGTTATATCATTATATATTCGCATCCAATGTCCTTTTCCTGTGTTTGTCCTTTATGTTTATACCTTTTACATGTCCCTATCTATGTGTTCTATCTTTCTTTACCATTTTCCTTTTTCTCCCCTTTTGTGTTTTTGGTTTTCTATTTTAGGAAGTTGCGTTGCGCGTTTCACACTCCTCCCTGATGAGTTCTGATAGAATGAAACCTGGGTCGGGGGATTGGGCGGTGACGATCAATTTTCTTTAAGAGGCATCCATTACCTCCTTGTCCATTGGCAGCAGTGTAAAGTGTGAACTTTGTTCTTCTTTTCATTGTAAAGGCCATATTGTGTTTGTCTCCCTTTTATATGTTTCTATCCACCTTTCATATACCTTCTTCCAAATATAATACAATTACCTCATAAAGCGAAAAGAGGTTTTCCTTATTGAGTTATATCAAAGGGTAGAAACAGTAATGGATGAAACTCGAAAAAAAAAAAGTCATAGTCATTGCAAATTGAAGGTGCTTTTGATAGTTCAGAAGTGGTCCTTACCAAACACTATGTATTACATTTAGATGTGTGTTATTTTATATGATTTGACATAATTTAAAGTAGTTTGATATTGAATTATAAAAATAAACACATTTTTGGTTTGAATTAGAACTGTGCCATAAACTGTATTTTTTTAAACATTTAGAAAAATTATTTAACAAACGCTAATAAAATTACCCTTTCACAGTGATAAACTAACGGCTGGGGACTGTATGTTGTGCCCGCCCTAGTCTTAAGATAGATTAAAAGGCATATGAAGCTACGACAAGCCATAGGCTGGAAACAGTAATGGATGTAAAGTAATTTGTTGTTATAATGCATTAAATAAAACATTTATTCACGTTATAAAGTAAAGAATTTTGGTCTGATCATTATTTGCCCTATAAGAAGTATAAGAGTCCCAAAACAAATTCCAATATTGAGTTATAAATTTAATTAAGTTTTGAATTCAGGACCTTCTCAAATACTCAAATATTCGTAAAAACTCTAATGTCTCAATCCTAAAATATATTTTAAAACTGTGTTTTATATTTTGTAAGATACTCAAAAATAATAATTACCTTGTCCTCTCCAGATGTTGGTAAATCACAATGAAAAATTTATTTTAAAAATATATTTTAAAACTATGTTTTATATTTTGTAGGATACTCAAAAAGAAGAGAATTACCTTGTCCTCTCCAGATGTTGGTAAATCACAATGAACATTTGAAGGATTCTCTACCAGGAACAGAAAAATTATGAAACCACCAAAAGCTATTATAGCACCAGGAGCAATAAATGACACACCCCAGTTTGTCTCGACAAATTCGCCAGCTATCACTGAGCCCAAGATATTTCCAATCGATGTGTGAGAATTCCAGATTCCAAATATTAGACCTAAAGACAAACAAAAAATTGTTTAGACAACAAGATATAAAATGTATTAAATGGTACAAATAGGTCTACTTATAAAAAGATAATAAATAAATAAAATACCTCGTTTTTCTTTTCCAAACCATTTCCCTACTACACTAACTACTCCAGGCCATCCCGTGGTTTGAACAATACCAGCAAGTATCTGCAGAAAGAAAGACAAAAATAAAAGGCATGAACATAATTCAGTTTAGAGTTACCATCACAAGGCATGAGTATATTTCAGTTTTGGAGTTTTAAATTTTAGCCAACCTAAAACAAATTTGATTAAAATTTTATAAATAATGTATGCTTCATCTTGGTTGTAAAATCTGTTTAATCATGTTTGATTCCTAAGTTAAACTTCTTAGTCTATTGCACAAATATTTACTTATTTGAAATTAATTATGCCTTTCTTATATCATTTTCAATAAAAAGCTTTATTCCCTTTTTTATAGTTGGCCAGGTTTAGTAAAATTTTAAATGAGATATGACGTGGTCATATTTCCTTAAAAATGTTATTCTATAAAATAGTTGACACCACCTTTGATAAAATATGTGTTATTATAATGCATCACTTAAAAAAAATACAATATATATGATCAGAAAAAGTGACACCGATCATGCCAAACGTATATATAAATGGACTGTGAAAATTTAAAAATGATAGCAGCAAAGTAGTTACATTAATTAGAAGGAGAATCACACACTCAGGGCCCACACGGGCCAGGCAGAACCCACCAACATTTTTCTACAAAATTTTAGCATAGAAAATATTAAGTTTTTTCCTTTCTTTTTATTCTTTAAAATATTTTGGAAAATATATAAATATGAAGTGGAACATCATTTTCAACATGCAGTGAATTAATGGATTCGCAAAACAATATTCAATTCAAATTTATTCATTTCTCATTTCAAATGTAATGTGAGGAATGTACCAGTAGTGTCTGTGATTGAATAAAGAAGATGAGCAGGGCCTACTCTAATGGGGCTTCTCAAAGAAGCCACATTCAGTGTGAGGTTTCTCTCAAGGTTGTAATGATAGTGTTTTGGACCCCTCTCAAATATTTAAAAAGTTATGGATGAAGTGTATTTTTCTTTAAAGAACTGTATCTAAAATATCCTTTTAATACTTCATCCATGGAGACTCACGTGCTTTTAAAAATAATTTCATTATACTAGGTTTTAAAATGTATTTTTCTTTTATAAAGATCAACCCCATTGTATTTAGGAAAAGCATGTAATGTGCTGGCTCCCTCTACGCAAATGGGAAGCTGGCCTTCACAACATCAGGTTGCCAGGAGTTTTTCTATTAGTTAGTTTTAACACTGGTGACAAGGGGTCCAAGAGGCAAGGGGTATGTCATATATAATCCGCTTGTGCGTATGAATCCAGATAGTGATAGAGATAAAAACAGTTCGGTTCATCGCGTGGCTTGTTAAAACAGTGCCGGTAATATATTAACAGAAATCGGTAATATAACAGTGAAGCATTAACATAAATCTACATAGCACACAGTACTCAGAACGCGGAACGTGTAATATCACACAAAAAAATCCATAATTTAACAAAAACTGTGTCATTTTATATCATAGCTTCAGTACCGAGGGTGTAATCATATAATAAATCATGTGCAACACCATTTATTCATTTCATAATTAAAAGTATCATATATAATCAAACCACATCACCGTGTACAAGTGCGCAGTAAGGCATGTATGTGTCATCATAAAACCCAGATATTATTATAAATAGTGCTCAATCACAGGGCAATATCTCAATATAAAACTGTATCACTTTAATTGGCGCCATATTACGGGTCAATATAAAATATCTCAAAAATAAAATTCTGTGTCATAATTGGCTCCCAATCGCGGGGCATCATTAGCAATAAATTCAATATCATCATAATTGGCACCCATCGTGGACCAATATCTTCATAGGGTCAATCCCTCTACTATTACAGTGTGAGCTTAACACTAGTGAATGGGGCCATATTGAGCTGGCCCGGTATACGATAAAGGTGGTCTATATATTGATTTGTTGTCGATGAATAAATGAAATAGGCACTTTATTAAAAGCTCTGTTTTCTTCACTAAGACTACAAGAAAAACTGGAAATTAAATGGTTAGGAGCACATCGGCCTAATGACTTTACATTTATGCATGTGGATAACCAGAAAAAAACTTTTTCTAATGCGTGGTTAACTGTGAGTGAAGAAAAAGAGAGGTTATTTTGTTTTTATTATTTGGTGGTGAGTGGTTGTGGACAACAGTAGGTTGTAAGGATCTTAAACATTTAAGTAAAGGAATTAAAAAACACAAGGAATGTGCAATTAATTTTGAAAATGCCTTTAAGTTTAAAACATTTGTAACAGTAAATAGTGCCTCAAAGATAGATTCCAGAGTCAAAATTTCAGTCCAAAAAACACAATTAACAGGTGTCGTAAAATAGGCATATATTATGCAGTTTTATAGAATTCTTAAAGTACTGTGGTACTCATAAACTGGCATTATGAGACAGAAAAGTAATGTCATCACTTGGTAAGTTTAATTCAAAAGCTATGTCATTGTATTCTTTCTTAGTGTATATGTGTTTAATGATTTTGTAATTTTAATGATTTTTAAAAATTTGGAAAAAATTAAACGAATTTAATATGTTAGCACTTAGTGAGAAAATATCATTACCTACCCCCCTCCTCCCCCCCAAAAAAATAAAGATCACGCTCCGCCACTGCACACACTTATACTATAGTTAAAGTATGTGAATTTTGCCATGAGATGAAATATTCTGTTCATACTGTAAAATTAAATATGTAATTGCTTCGCACATCCAGGTAAAAGTAATTTGACAATTAAAATTGCTTCGCACGTCGTGGTAAAAGTAATTTGACAATAAAAATTTTATAGAGCAATTTTAACAAGCTATAAATAGTGATTCAATGATTTTAGATCATTAAAGCTCACAAGATATACAGGATCAAAATCTGCATTTTATTTTTGTGTACCATTGTTAAGGTAAAGTAATTAATGTATGGAGCTGAAATTTGGTATAACTAGACATGCATATGAGGTGTACACAAATAAAGATTTATAATATGTTAAAGAAAAACAATTTTTAATGTATATGCTAATTAAAATTGGTAAAACTATGACATTTCTTAATCACATATAAATGTTTTTCTTTCTATACCCTGATAATGTGATTTTATCTCATTTTGTAGTACACAATGTTGTCAAAATTAGTTTGGATTTTTTTACTTGGCTCTTATTGATAGTTTTATTAATGTGTTTGAAATAATCAAGGAAAATATCTATTTGAAGAATTTCTCGTTTTGACTTTATCAACTGTAAATACAGTGCCAACTAGCAGAACGTAATATGCCAAGGATAGGGTTCCCTTGCCGCAACTCGCGTCTGCAGGCAGCGACTGAACTGATTTCCATAGTTTATGTGACCAGTTCCTTTGAGGCAACTGCAAATGGTGACCAAAGTGCACAATCAGTGTTTCTAGATTTCATATGCATCCAAACTTCTTCGAGAGCAGTCTGGTCACAGAATGTGCCACCGAGAAAACATGTTTTTTACTAGAGTTGTAAATTTGTTTTGTGTTTGATTGTGCTGGAACCCAAATCTGTAATCTGCCGGTGAGAGTTTCGGACTACAAATTCAGAGGTCTTGGTTTAGATCCCCGTCACTTCCAGAATTGTTCTGTAAAGCAGTGGGTCTGGACTGAGGTCATACTCAGCCTCGTTAGGATAAATGAGGAGATACATGAATAAATAGGCAGCAGTTCTGGTGTATAAAAAATATATTTATGACCAGTGTTCATTGTGCTGATCATTGTGCCACACTCTAACTGCAAATGTTATCACTATGATCGCTTTCAATGGCGACTGCTCGGTTGGTATGGCTTGAGCGTGGACTTGAGCCATGGAGTTTGATTAGGCTAATAATAAAAATAGTCCAAAATTTCTCCATAGAAGAGTACAAAAGTTTAATTGATGTGGTGGCAAAGAACTCCTTAAGTTTTCATCAGGTCATCTTTCACTAGACTCAAAATGAAGTTGAACTTTGGAAAATTGAGGCGAAAGAATTTTCTCAACTTCTTGTCATTCTTCAATAGGTGCTTGTGTATAACTTTGGAGGAGAAACCTTCATCAGTACGTTAACTGAACATGGGACTAGTTTCATTTTTAAGTTTGTAGCTGTTCATAATCTTTTCCATGACGATTTCATTATGCTTTTCTTCTTTCAACAAAATTTAAGTAAAAAGTAGTTGATTACACTGGCTAAGTGTCATAGTTCACACTTACACTCTACCAAAATAGCAAAAAGAAACATTAAAGAAAATACAAATGAAAAATCCTCATAACTAAGGAACAATCTGTACTACACAAAAAATGACCCACGATTGGCGACCAACCAGACGATTCTAGAAAAACACTATAGCCTGTGTCTGCAACTCACCACCTTACTTCTGTGGTCACAGGTGAGTCACACCAAGGGAATCCTTCCTTTATATGGTCTGTGTGCTGAAATGGGCTGATACATAGCTACTTTTTATCTTTTCCAAAATAACTCCCCTAACCCCATATACGTTAAATTCCCTGAAAAGATGTTAAAGGTTCAAAAGATCTTAGTAATTTTTTATTGTTGAATGACCTTAATTGATTGGATTTCATCATGTTCTTTAATAAAACTCACATTTTCTGTAATATAAATGTTTAAAAAAAATTGGTAAAATATATTATTTTATAAAACATTGTTGATGAATTGTCAAAGTTTCATTATTTATTTTAATTACAGAACTTTTATTTTATAAAGTTAATACCAGTGTGTAATACTTTATTAAGGAGTGGATGTGTGCTTCTGTAGAATAGTGGGTATTTATTTAATAAGTTTATAAAATGGCTGTTAGAGGACAGGTTATTTTGTGATGTTTTGGTTATTAAGTTGTTTTTTATACCAATATAAGTCCTCATTAATGGTTAAGAATATTGTAAGGGGACTAGTCGTTGTCTTTGTAGCCTCTTTGTATGTAGCGATGAAATGTCAACTTCGCAATGAGCATCAAAAGCAAGTGCCTAAATGTTCATATGCAAGCTGAAATTTATCTTAGGTATGTGCTCATTTCCATTATCTCTATAGTTCTTATGTATAGACCAATTTAATTGATGTTATGAAATTCTTAGTGGTTCTAAAATTGCAGATCTTTTACTTTAACCTCCTAAGGGCCGGTCTTATAACTACCGGATAAATATTGCTATTGGGAGGTTAAAGTTATCTACCAGATAAAAAATATCAGCCACTTTAATATTTTACGCGTCTTATGAACTGAATTTATCTGTAGGATATATATATTTTTATTCAGACCACACAAGGTTGGTACTGTTTTACTGGTGTGCGCATGCATAAAGCCTTGCTGATAGCGCTAAAACCTAGCGAGTGATGAGAACACTCAATATTTGTTAAATAATGGCAGCTAAACGAGTGCAAGGAAACAGATGGTGTCACATGGGCAGAGAAGCTAAGTTGTCTTACAAGTACTAATTTTGGTGTCTGCTAAAATGTGGGCAATAGTTGGGTACCACGTTAACAAAATTTCATTTATTGTACTCTCATCTTGATAAGTTGTTCTTTTATAAATATAACTCTACAAATAACTTGCCAGTTTATATAAAAGTGTGAATTAAAGTTTCTAACTTTATATAATTAGAGCCCGGGCCTGTGCTTACTAAACACATGAACCAAAATTTTAACCTAAAAACAGATTCTGATAGGCGAAACCTCATTAAAAACAACGCGTCACTATGGCAACAACCATTTTAACTTCCAAATGAAAGTTATCATGTACTTAAACCTCCTGATAAAAATGTGATGAATAAATACATTTTATCTGGCAGATAAATGCTATCTGGCAGTCATAAGACACACTTTTAACCTATCCACCAGATATAAATATTTATCTACCAGATTAATATTTATCCAGGAGTCATAAGACCAAGCCTAAATAGTTAATTTTATTGTTGTTTTGTGTTCTCATTATTGCAGTCTTTCATTGGCATTTTTATTTGTTTGCGCAGCCATTTTAATTTCCTCTCCCATAGTTCTGAGGGCTATTTTGTTTGACAGTAATTTTGCTCCTGGTAGGTTAAGATCTGAGTAATTGATGTTTATTAGTAATAATACATTAAGTTTTTAAAAAAAACCTTTAACAAGGCAAATGAATATGTAAGCAAATTCACTATCTTTCCCAGATTGATGAAATTTATGTTTGATAAAACAAATCAAAGTGAAGAAGAGTTTATACTTTGTCTCAAATACTTCTGCAACTTACAAAGTTTTTTCATGAAAGGGGTTTCCAAAATAGTCCAAAATTCTATTTTTTATTTAGTTAACTAGCACAAAAAGAAAGAAAAAAAAGATTTGTTAGACAACCAAAATGTAAATCAAAACAAAATTTTAAGTTCCTATTTTCCTTCAGTTTTTTATTCAAGTCATATTTTTCCACTATAGTCTGGTTAGGCCTGTAATAGCTACATGTTTTCTATTCAGATGTTAATATCAGAGTACCTTGTTTTGATGAAGTCATTCCTCATTTTACCAGAATTTGCTAGATTTATTCATTGCTGATGGTTTTAATAGGAGTTAGGCTAGTCTGAGTATTTGAAGACATTCCTATTGAATACGTATCAAGTAAGCTCCAAGACATATATTATTCAATGGGTTTCCCCACAAAATTTTTAGAAATGCAATGATTACTTCATAATACAGTGATATAACTTCCTTTACAAATACCTCTAAATAGTATATTACCTTTGTAATAAACAGTTTAAATCTCCCCTAAGAAATAACATATAATGTTACGGCAAAATGCCTATTTAATAAGGGACATGATTACTGCTCAAGACACATATTTATTCATAAAAATATTTTTGTAGTGAAAAAAAAAATTGCAAACTCTAATCCATGTATTTTGCCCTTAAAATGTTTTATATGCCATTGTATACCGTGCAACGGCCACCAAAAGTTGATTGCTGTTAGCTCAAGAGCCTACAATTCGTCACCCGAGAATGCAAGTGTTCTATGTCCAATTTTTCACTTTTGTGTAAAAGAGCATTGAAGTTTGACCTTGTGTATAAAACCAATGTTACTAGAAGACAACTCGAGCTTGTATCTTCTTAAGTAATTATTTAATAGTCTCAATTTCACCACAGGTGGATCATATGCATTCTAAATAAACCTATACACCAAATATCTCAAATTTAACAATTTTGGAGATAGAACACTTGCATTCTCGGGTGACGAATTGTTAGTTAATTTCTTTAATAGAAATGAATCTTGAAAATAAATTCAAGTTGACACTAAAAAAAAGGTTATACTTTGGATTTTTTTAGGCCATTGGCAAATCAATGTTTTTATTTTTCTCAATAAAACTTAATTATTTCAAACATAAAATTTCCTCACTATTTCGATATCAAAACTTTTTTCTTTGTTTTTGTCATTCATGTGTATGTAATGTTTTTCAGCAGTGTTAATTTTAATACTGTTTTTTTAAACTTTTATACATCTGGATAATCTTATTGCTTATATAGTAAAGTACTGTACACATTGCTTTTATTTGCATATTGTTCTTTATAAATACTAGACAGTAAGCTATGAATTTTATGTGTGTCATGATCACCTTGATTATAATATTGTAAAATTCAGTGTTGTAATGATTTTTGTACAATACTTATTTACATTAGGCTTATATAGGTTCATTAAACTATGTAAGAGAAGCACAATTTGTTTCCCCAAATAAGGAACACGTTTTAGTTTTTGAAAAAAATTCCTAGATGTACACTAATTAGAGGTTTTACTGAAATATATTTGCTTTTAATGTAAACCTGGAACCATGAAGATATAGAAAGTTATGAAACTCGTTAGCCATTTTACAAATATATGATCATTTAATTTTTATGGCTACACTTACTCTGTATTCAAATATTGTATATATTGGTGCCATGGTATTTAAAACTAGATTAAACACAAACTCAATTCAATTTCTCAAACTAAGCTCTTTTAATAAAAGAAAGTTTCTTCAACTGTCAGTAAACAAATGACCTTACATTTATCATAATTACACGAAGGTCTGAAGTGCACAATTTTTGGATTGACTATTTCAGAAAACGTCTATGATGTTTTTCTTTTTAGCATCAATTTAGAATCCAATCCAATCCAATCCAATCCAATAGTAAAATATTTCAGAAAACATTTAACACATTTTAGGTTTATTAAAACAACTAATGTAATAAATAGGATTTATTTCAAAAGGTGAAAAATCAAATAAAGATCACACCACCTTTTTAATCACAGCTATTACCACACATCATTCCTTTGCAACCTGTAAATCAAATTAATTTCTCTATCCACTCTACCACTTAAAAATGGTTTCCAGTCTGATTATATTAATTTGGTTTAAATTAGGAGGGATCGCCAGCACACTTACCTAGGTGATACTGGAGTAGAAATTGTTTAGATATAACACTAAAAAACACATAAACACATTTTTAAGGACAAGCTTTCACTGTCACAGACAGCTTCATCAGGTCAGGAGAGTAGACTGATGCTTTTGGTTGAACTGTAAGGTTGACTGTCCACAGCTGACTGTTTTTCAGTTATGACATCACTGTCTAGATAGCAGCACTAGGAATAATGTTATATTGAATCTAATAATAAGTGTGCTGGTAGGAAGGAGAGGAATTATCTAAGGTTGAGGTTGGGGGCTTGTCTGGATTTGATGATATATTGATGGGCCAGTTCCCATATCCTTAATTGTGAAGGGTTGCTCATTCTCTTTCTTAGTGTTTCTGTTGTGAGACCAATGTACTGTGCTTGACACTGGTTGCATTCCAGTTGGTAGATGAGGTTTTCAGAATCACAAGAATGGTGGTCTTTTAAAGGATAATTTATTTTAGTTATTTTGCTGGAGAATGAATTTGTTGGTTTATGTATTGTGCAGGTTTTGCAGGGGGTGCGGTTGCAGGGAAAGGAACCTGATATTTGTTTGGGTTCGGGTTGAATAGTGGGGCCCGGCAGTTTGGGTTTAACAAGTAAGTTGCTCTCCTGACCTGATGAAGCTGTCTGACAGTGAAAGCTTGTCCTTAAAAATGTGTTTATGTGTTTTTTAGTGTTATATCTAAACAATTTCTACTCCAGTATCACCTAGGTAAGTGTGCTGGCTATCCCTCCTAATTTAAACCATGATTTAGCCTAGTGCTCTATACCACATAACCTTAAATTATATTAATTTGTTAATTATGAATTTTATATTTGAATTTTGAGCTAAGCCCATCGAGTATGAATCTAGGATTTATATGGATTTGATATTTAGAATGATACCAAATCTTCCAATTAAGATTCAAAATTTTGAATCAAATTCAAATCTTAGAATCCGATTCAAAATTTTGAAGGTTCGCACAGACACATAATTCATCAATTTTGTTGAAAAAACTAAACAAAAATGTTTTAATTGGATGAGTGTGTCATTAAATGTTACTGTTTGGAATTTTACTGTGTTAAAATCTTCTTTATTTGGTTGTTCAAAGCACTATGAATAAATTGTTCTTCATAGGATGAATTAAGGACATGGGAGGTGAGTTAATCAAGGGGGCAGTGACCCGAAAAAGTTAAGGAACCAATGAGTTTAAGAAATGTTCAATGACTAAAAGCAAATTTTACTTCGAGTCAAACAGGTGAAGCAACATTAGTCTTCAGATTATATGAACAGGGATAAGGTACAAGCAAGACAATACAAAATGAAACCTTACTTGTCAAATTGTGTATAACTGTAAATATTAGATTTTTTGAACTGTTATATTGAAATATATGTTGCAATTCCTTAGCAGTTTACTTATTAAGCATGAAAAATATTTGATCCAGGTGAGTTACCCATAGATATTAATAAAAATATTATGAAGTTTAAGTTATTATTATTTATTTTAATTTGTGGAATGAAATGGGTCAGAATATTGAAGGCTGAAAAGCACAAATTACTAAGAACATCCTAACATAAATAGATAGTTGAGAAAAAATTAAATTTTCCTATTTAAAAAAATATATTATAAGCCACACAATATCATTAACAATAATTGAACTAAACAAATGCCTTTTTTAAGTTTCTGTAAGTAACAAACATTATTGATCATAAAATGTAATTAAAAAAAAATACCAAGTGGTAGTTAGAAAAAATAATAAAAATATTAGTCCAACAAATAAATGTGGCATATTTAAAAAAAGTTTAATATTGATGGAAAAATTCTCACCTGTATTATCACAAAGTACCATATACTGTGGATTGATAATGAGTAGGCCAGTCCAAACAAATAGCTAAAGATTCCTGACATGATCATGCCAAAAGTGAGGAAGTATCTAAGGTTTACTCTCTCAGCTACATATCCACTGAAAATATATGAATCATTAAAACACATCCTTATGTAATTTTAAACAATATATTTGATATTAAAACACATCCTTTTTAAACTAAAAGCCACACATTATAATAATGTATTTAAATCAAATATTTACATTTTAAATTATATTCAAAACAATATGAATAGTTTGTCAAAATAATTGTTATTGATTAGTTGTATGGATATTACCAATAATTTAATGTACCCATAAAATCTTAACAATTACTTTCAAACTACTAACACATCACAAATAAGGTTACATCAATTAATGTTTACAGCCTTTGTCCTGGGTCAGTTTTTTATTCAAGTGATAGATTTTTCCACCACCGGCTGGCTAGGCCTGTCGTAGCTTTGTATGCCTTATATCTATCTTAAATCTAGGACAGGCACAAAATCCAGTACTCGGCTGTCAATTTATCAATGTGAACGAGTAAATCCATATTTTCATCAATGATAATACAAATAAGGTAAGTTTATTACTATACCTATGTTTCTATGTTTCAGCCTTCAACTCAAGATACATCAAAATGGTTTTATAAAATAGTATGTTTACTTAAAAACGATTGTTTCAACTAATTATTGTGTATAGTTTAGTGTAAACATTCAAAATTTTAATACAAAAATAACTAACAAACCATTTTATTTCTTAGGTTTTGAAAAATTAAATATGAAAACGTTTGGTTGTAATGGTGAATGTATGTAATAGGGCTAAGAACTGGAGTGTTTACATTTCACTGATTTAGCAAATGAAAAATGATTAATTTCTCTAATGATTTTATTTTTGAGAGACTTTTCAGATTGGTTACAACTCTGTAATTGGTTACAAACACCTACCACCTACCACCTACCACCACTACTACAAGAGCTATCTCAGAGTTTCTATTGGAAAATTATCATCAAATAATATTAACATGTTTTGTCTCTTGTATGTAAATTAAATATTTACTTACCTAAAATACATGGCTATGGCATAAGCAAACAAGAAAGATGAGTCTACGGCACCAAGCAGGGTAGATGAGTCATTTCCATCTATAAACAAATATATTGATTAGTGTATTTGTCAAATAAATATTTACAGCTATGTAATTATTAAATCAAAGCTTATCCATTTAAAATACATTTGAGTTTCTTTAAAATCTACACAATCAGTTATTTATTGAAGTATATAAATAAATTAACAAATATATTAAAACTAATTAATGGGTTAAAACCAAATACTTACATTTACAATCATAACTCTATAAATGAAAACATATAAAATAAATGACACAAGATTGTTAAATGTACAAATATTGTTGACTATAAGATATTTAGAGCTATATTTAGAAAATGAGTAAAATAAACATAGATATTAAAAATAAATTATGCTTGCCAATATTTTTATAGCCTCATATATATATTTGAATTAGCTTTTGCAATTAGTGTTGGATGGGGATAAAAACCAAGAACATATTTTAAAATATGGGTTAGTTTCAGGGTTGTTATGTTTAAACACCTTGTTTAGAACATGTTTTAAACTAAAGACGTGTTTAAAACAGATTTGTTTAAAAACTTTTTTTTAATGTTTTGAACATGCTTTTTAAAGTCTTCAATTAAACAAAACTAAAATGAAACAAACGTTTATTTAATACAAAATTGAAAATTCCCTTATCATAATTAAAGAATAAGTTGTCAACATCCCAAATTATAATTAGAAGAAATGTATGCTTATTCTTATTTAGTATCTAGGTTTGGTACTCAAAATTAAGAACAAAACTTTACATTATAAGCCTGTAGATAGAATGTTTTAAACATTTTTCTACGGTTACAATATTTTAAATGTTTTAATTAATTAAATTTAATCAAATCAGACATTTTATTTTTATAAAATTGTTGAGGATCTACTTTAAATATAATATCAAAAGAGTAATTTGTTTATTTACTACTTAGTGCTCAAAAAAATGCCACAAGTTTAGATGCTTTTTCTGTAACTAATCTATGTCTAATTTTCGAATGTATTATGCCAAAGGAAGAAAACAGCCGTTTAACTCCCAGATGATGCTAATGCACTGTGCACTTGCTTGACAAAGTCCATCATTTTTGGGCTCGCACTGTTTTCTAGTGCTAGCTACCATGTTATTGGCTCTAAATCTTCTAGAACATATTTCAAAAACAGATAATATTTGAATGGAGCACATTTTGCCCGATATTTTATTTTTTATGTTAATAAAATTGGGTGATATGAATCCATATACTCTATAGCAATCTTTGATTGCTCTTGACTCATTTTTATTCCTCTAAACCATGGATCCAAAAGGTTTGCTAAAAAATGGTAAGGTGTCATTGCCATGTCAAAACGTTTTTGAAAGTGACTAAATTAATATTCAGTTTCGCTTTCAACTTCAAACACTGTTAGCAAAGACAGCCATATTTCAGCTGCTTTGCCAATGGTGCATGTATCACACTGTACTTTGTCTAAAGCAACAGCCACTTTTTTTAACTTTACCCAGTAATCTTGAGCATTTGCTTTAATATCTATATTATTAATTTTGGATGCAATATTTACATCAATTGCAGCTCGATTTTCACCACATCTTTTGACAAAATGTACCAATTTTCAAGAAATGACTCTTTGCAGTCAGCCAGTGTATTCCAACTAATATCATGAGGCAGAATAAGTGATTTTACTTCAGCTTGTTTACTTAACTGAAGAAAAATGTGAATTTATTAAACATTTTATTATTTTCTTGGTATGTTCTTTAATCCCAAGAGCTTCTATTTCATGTGCAAATAAATTCCGCAAATGTGCAGAACATCCGTAGGTTATTATATCTTGTAAGCCAACACTCTCAGAATTTCCAACTCATGTCTCATTTTTGCCATATTAGCAGCATTATCTGTTGAAAAACTATGAACTGTGCAGCCATATTGCTTACAGTTTTTTATGGAATTTTCTGCCACGCGCAACAAATATTTTTTTAAAGCTATATAGATACACAGTATTTTTTTAGTAAATAATGTTTTATGCATTGTTTACCACATGTTTTAAATAAATAATGTTTTATTTGTAATTAAAAACATGTAAAAACACTTTTCCTCTATTGCAAAAAATAGCATGTTTAAAAAAAAAGTTTAAAACAAAAAAAACTGTCTCATGTGAATCTTTTTAAAGAAACATTTTTTTTCAACCATGGTTAGTTTGTATAAAATATTGATCTAAATGACTCCATATGTGTGTAAATAAATAATAAAAGAGTATCACATATAAAATGATAGCATGGAAATAAAATGTAGAAATGAATACATAAGTTTTTATCAATAATCACTATGGTACAAACAACTTTTTTTCATGAGATGCATCATTTTGAAAGTGTATTAACAAAATAGTGAGTAGAACTCTATTCATTGTTCTAAAGAATTGCATAAACAGTAAACTGAATGTGTGTGTGTGTGTGTGTGTGTGTGTGTGTATGCACATGTATGCACATGTGTGCACATGCGTGCGTGTGTATGTGTATAAACTTTTGGTATTTAATGTCCAATTTCAGTATCAAATAATTATACCAGCACGTTACAAACTAACTTTTAATTTTAAGAAGGACACAACACCAAGTCCCGCTGCCATTAATTAATCTCTGTGAAAGGGCAAGGCCCTGTTTCCTAGGTGATAAATTTTTCGGCCATGATGGGAACTAAACGTAGGACCATTAGCTTAGTTGTAAAACTCACAAACGATTGAGCTAAGGTATTTTATTAATATTGAACCCAATAATATTAGGAGAGAAATTTAAAAATAAACAAAAACATTAACCTATAATGCGAATGGGAAGTCAGTGTGTGGAAAAACAGTCCCCAGTGGAGAAGGTTATGTTATCAGCCAAATACTTATTGGTGGCAAAATCTTCATAAGATTTATCAAATAAAAGCATCCTTTATTGGAATTTAAACTTGCACCCAAGATTCTAAAAAGTAATTTTATGATGGGAGTTAAAAGTATTTTCATTGCAAATGATGATTCAAAATTTAGACAAAAGGATATTTGTATTTAAAAAGTATTTTCTTTAAAATTAATGAGATCCTCTTGCATATAATTTAACTCAATATTAACAGGTCTCTACCCAGATTGTAAATAAGTTATGAGTGGTCAAAAACTAGATTACATGTTTCTCTTTATCTAAGCATGATATCTGATAAATGCAATATTTTAAGGCTTCATCTTT
Source organism: Timema douglasi (assembly GCA_901482245.1). Classification (NCBI taxonomy): domain Eukaryota; kingdom Metazoa; phylum Arthropoda; class Insecta; order Phasmatodea; family Timematidae; genus Timema; species Timema douglasi. The sequence goes on from CABEEJ010004502.1 coordinate 58,952, forward strand.
CTATCTCTTTCAGTCCAACCACAAAGAGCACTTAGTTATCTAATGACATAGTATAACAATAAATTTTAAGTAAATGAATCAACATTCACCTGGAGAGGGTGGTAAACAACACACTCAGTTCACCCATTCATTGTGGACTCTCAGCCTCTTGGTTTAAAGTCATTAGTAGAAAAATGCTACAACAACCCTCCTGGTGGTATTAATGTAATTGTGTGCAACATTAATTATGCTAGTTTCTTTGTTGTTGTTATTATTATTATTCCACTAAAAATCTGACAGGTTGTTTTAAAACGTATCTATCTGTTTTAATGAGAATATTATTTGTTCATGGATTGTTTTATTTGCTGACATCTTTAATATGAAACATAAAATAAAATTCTTAATCTATTAAAATAACTTTCAGTAATTTTTTTCTGCACCACATCTTACTACCCATTTGGGTTACATGCTTAATTACTTCTTATGCTAATGGTTTTAAGGATTAGGAACGTTATATATTTAGAGGAAGTGTAGCCCCATTTTTGTGGAGGTTGGAAAACCATTTTGGGGGAAAACCTAAGTACACCCAACCAAGATTCAAACCTCGATCTTCCTGTCATCGGTAGTCTAGTCTATTGCAAGAAAAGCTGGTGCTTTCAGTATTGTTTATCATAATAATAGACTGAACAGTTATGTTAACTACCCATTTTGGCAATGTATTGATTACTATGACAATGTCAAAAGGCAATATCTCTTAAAAGTGTTTCCAGCTTAAAGCCCCTAGATGTGCATTTAATATCAAAATCATATAATTGATTATGCTATGTTATTGAATAACCTTTAAACTTTGACAAAGAATGTGAGTGAGTACTTCCCTTAATCTATTACAAGTAATGTTAGTTGCTCTCTCCCCCCCCCCCCCCCCCCCCCC
>CABEEJ010004503.1:0-17391 GCA_901482245.1 Timema douglasi
TGTTAACTCTTGACGACTTGTTTGTAACACAAAAATATTCGTGTTTTACATTTGAACGGGGCTAAGCCAGATTAGCCCATTACAGTACATACGGTAGTAGTTACTATCCACATTAATGTGAGTTGTAGGCCTATGAAATATTGCAGCCAAGACTGGAAATAGCTAAATAGGCCATAGCTTAATATTTGCATGCGGTTTGGCTTAGGCCTAGGTTTTTTAATCATAAAAGGTTTACTAAAGTTATATGAAACCAATAATTAGTAGTTAAACCTAGTTATACTGAAGTGAATGAATTGCAAACAACTTATTATAAAGAAATATAATATTCTTATATTCTTAATCACTTAACTAAAGTCTCAATAATTCCCTTTAAGTAAAATATACATTTTATTATTTTTAGACATCCAAACCACCCTCTCATTCACTTTTTTTTGTTAACTTAGTAGGACAACTGACATTAAGTTGTCAAAAATATTCAGTTTGAACACAATTTTTGGGAAATCTTGAACGCTTTCATCAACTTTAATTAATTAGTTTTATTTCCTAAGATCCTCACACCGCATATTTGATTCAATCTCAAATGTGAGAACCTTTTCAACACTGTAAATTAATAAAATTAGCACAAAGTTGGCCTATATATGTTCAAGTGGAGTACCACATAGATAGGAAGGTTTCTTTATCTGACCTCAACTCAATCAAACAACATAAAACTTAAAACACCTTACTGTAGGCCTATATCTTTGAACGTTCAATTTTTGGTTTGACAAAATCGAGAACAGTTTTAAAATAGGCCTACTAAGAAAGCCAAAATACAAAATATTAATCTACTGTTTGATAAATGTTGTTTTTGAAACAAAGATTTTATAAGGCATATTTTTTTAGTTATAAATTAAAGTTATTTTAAATTAAAATAGGCCTAAATATGAGAAGTATACACTATAAACTGTTGAAATTATTTTTAATTAATATAATAAAACATACTTGTTCCAGTATCAACATGAATATATGAAGAATAAAGCATTGGGTCATAAAGCATACATCTTACAAAATATTTGTTTCTTTATTAGCCATCTTCATATTAATTTATTCATTTCCCCATGTGACATTACTATTTTAATGCATAGTTCACATGCTTTTTTGACTACAATATGTTATGTGTATTGAATAATGTAGTTCTAGTATTATTTCATTTCAAATCGTAAGCAAACAAAATTATGCAAGTGATTTATTAAATTAAGCTAGGTTAAATCATTCTTGCAAATAATGTGACTTGTGAACAGCTGTTTGGGAAAATAAAAATAAATTAATAATGTTCAGTCATGAACACCAGCATTCTTGAAATAAATGTACCTAATTTCTAGCCTCTAACTTCTTAAAAGGTAATATTATTTGGAAAAGTGTTGCCAACTGTTGACACAAACTGATTTTATTCTGTGCATTAACGTTAGAAGCAAAGTCGAAGTTAAAACTAGCGGACGATACAAAATGTGGTGGTCATAATAACCCAAACGCTATCTTTTCTTCGAAAGTGAAACTAACTAGCGGTAGCAACTAACTTTGCGTAGAATGTTCATAATAGCCCTGCAGGTTGATTTAATTGTAGCCGGGACATAAAGGTATTTTTGTTATGCTTTCCCTTGGGCCTCACACCACTATATAATTTTCCTAGCCCCCACCCCTTGCTGCTATTCAACTCTCATGACTTCAACTGATTGCAACTTGGAAGACAATTTTAATTATAATTAATACCTATTAAAAGTCTACATTGTTTCATAAAATATTTGATTTGTGTTTTAAAGTTTTAAAAGAAGATTTTTTTTCTTAGTTTTGAAACAAGTTATTACAAAAGTGCTTGTGTTTGTCTTCATAATGTTAGTGTTCATACAGAATAAAAATTATTTATAACTCTACAATGAATAACATTTAGTAGGTATTTTGCATACTATGTTTCATAGTGTGAGAGTAGTAATAAAATATGTTTCCTTATATTGTTCACATTTATTTGTTTCATTTTCAATTTACTTAGGAACCTTACATACTTTCTCCATGATATTAGGAAATTGAAAGTACTTTGTTTTTAAACACCCATAAAGAACAATCACTGAAATTATTGCTTTGTATATTATTAGTTTTACATTCCTTGAAATCAGCTGAGATGTCAACAACTTACAGGCCGAATAATAGCATGCATTTCCCGACTTTTCTTTTTCTTATTTTCGGTCTAAAATTGTTATTGCTGGTTAAAATTGTTCCTAAGTAATTATACTCACTAACTCTGTCAAATGCTATGTTGTTCATGGTAATCTATAAATAGTTATTATCCTCATTCTGTGTCCTCTGTGTGATTATATAGGCATACTTAATCTCTTCAGCGTTCATTTCTAAACCCATCTCCTTAGTAGTCTCTAATAAAATGCTTGCATTTTTTGCAACAGCTTCCTTACTATTGCCCAACAAAGTTAAATCATCCGCATATGTTAATAACTGTATTGTATCATTTAATGTCAACCCTTCCCTACTTTCTTGCATTAATTACCCTGATTGCATACTCTAATACTGTATTAAAAAGTGATGGGGAAAGTGCATATCCTTGTTTCAACCCATTTTGTTTTTCAAAAGTGTGGTATAAGTGACATCCAACCTATACCCGGCAAAATTTAGCCTAATAATCAAACATGTACCTCAATTTAAGAAAAAATGATGCCAAATGGCTATTTTAAACTAAACATCTTCTGCTGAAAGGGGAATGATATACTCAAAAAAATCTCCTTATTATGTGTTTTGATGTATATTTAATTGTATTCCCACTTTTTTTTTTCAATATATGCTGAATAACTCAAGTCTGGCCCAATGCTGATCTTTTTTTTAACAAACTCCACACTGATTATTCATGATCCCCAATTATTTCCTCTGCATATAGTGTCAAATATTAATAAAATTATGTTGCATGAAAAAAAAAAAGTTTCCTAGTTAATTACCTAAGATTCTAGGTTGTTTTTTTCCTTAGCCTGAGCTCCATAAGTAGCCAAGTTAAAAAATAGGTTGTTAATAATAGGCGAGCTAACTACTATTGGGGTCAAATACAGTATTACTAATATAGGATAGCTTGGTTCATAAATCGCATGTGTAAAGTCTATTTTTTAAATTTTAATCAAGAGAAACTTAACTTATTTCATTCCTTGAAACTTAATTTTGGTTTGGTATTTAAAATTGAGTCTTTAGTATAGTCCCAGACATCAAACAGCAACCTTTAGTTAGTAGGCTTTTACGTAGGAGATAAAAGCGAACTAAATAACTACGATAAACACACTGATTTGAATACTTATCTTACCACCTCACGTCCTCTTATTTCTCTCCTTGAACTATATTTATTCCCATCAAGGTCATATAATCCTACTCTGAACACTGCTGGCTAAACTAAACAATGATCAATTTAATGAAATGTTAAATTTCATTCCTTCATACTACTCTCTAAAGTGTCTGGAAAATTGAGAATTCCTCCAGGAAAACAGATAATTGTTGTATTGTTAAAATAGTGGCAACTCTGAAACACTATCAACCTTAAGAATATGCCCCAAATTAATAAATCTATTTGTTTTCAAAATATGCTCTACTATGGGACTAGGCATTAAAGTCCTCTAAAACTTTTCTGGTTTAAATTTAGATGTATTCAAAGCTCTAATGAGGCTTCTAATCAGATCCTCGGCTAGTGATTTGGAGCCAAGTATAGCTGTAGTCCCAGTTGATAATATCCCTAAACTTGGGAAGAACTATAACTTATATGATAGGACCATATTTTTTGTGTGTCCTTTTTGTTTTTCTTCCTTGTCTTCTCTCATAAGGCTAATCTTCACTTGTGATTTATTATTAAAGTTTGTTTTCCAGGTTCCTCCCACAGCGACAAGGAGGTGGATCCTAATACTCCGGAAAAAGTCCCTCGTACTCCTTCGGAGAGAAAGCGTAAACGCAAGGCAGATGACAGTGGGGGTGTGGTGGCCCTTGTCCCGGGCGGCAAGGGGCCCCGTACAGCCGACAATAAGAAAATCAACGATTACTTCAACAAGCATGCGGGCACGAGTCCCATCAGGCATGGTGGCTCCAAGAGTCCCTCCCCCCAACAAGGGTATCCTATGGTAAGTTGCACTATATTCAACCTCAAAATATATGGTTGCTTTCAATATGATTGTGTTGGGGTTAGTGAGACCATTTACTTCGAGCATCTCTTATAATCACAATAATTAAAATTTAATGTTGTGATTCAAAGTCAAAGTTACCAGTTTGCTTCACAGTAAAATATGTTAAAAAAATATCCTCTAAAAGTATGTATATAGAGCAAGCTAAACACCTGTAAACTCAATTTTAAAAATGTGAGAAAGCTCTCCTGGGACTTAGCAACCCAATTCTCACTGTTTTTGCTATATGTGGAGCACCAAGAAACATTACATTGTCCAGAACATGTAATCACTCATTGGCAAACAGAAACCAGTACAGACATTATAATTTTAGACATACCAAATTATGAACATGTTTTGTATCTTTGAAAAGATACTTTAATCTTGTATTAAATTATTATGTAAATTAACTCTTAAAGACACAATATAATATTAACTTTTATCATAATTTTCTAATGTTGAGCATAGGAATTTCTTCACTTATAAACCTTGTCTCTGAAAATCAAACCCATCGTGGCACTTAAATAACAAACTCTTTGTTAAATAGCTCATTGGTCTCATAGGGTAGACTTACTGGCATGCTATTTTATTTCATTAGCACTATACACTTCTATTATTGTGCAATTGGATAATTTATTACTGACTTAAAAATTTATTTGAACTGGTGTGTTATATACTAAACTGTGAGTCCAAGAAGAGTAATGTGGGTGAACACAGCTCACTCACGGATAGACTGGGCCATCATAAGATATATCGTTAGGCCAGTTTGATTTGGGCTACCATAAAAACTTTACCTTAAAATAAATATATTCATTCAATTCTAAATCTTTTTTTATTAAATTTAAATAAAAACAATTTAGTGATTAAGTTAGAGGTGCCCAGAATACATATTTGTAAACATAAATGATGGCATTAAATGTAAACCGTTTTGTTTAATGGTTCTTGGTATTGTTTATAAACAGACAAACAGACTTAAAATCATTTGTTTGATGATGCAGACAAGTAGTGAGGGGAAGATCATTTTACAAACTTAAATACATCAAAAAGACATCCAGTTGTTATCAAATCAATATAGAAGCATTTTTGCTCGTGCCAGTAGAAATTAGAAACTGATCATAGATAATGTAGCTGAAATAGCTTCAGAGTTAAATTAACTAATAAAAAGATAAATACTTCACCTTACCACCTCAGTTTGCACTGAAACATTGTGTCGGTGGTAGATATTAATATATGCTGAAGGTTGTGTCACACTGTGCTACTTTACTAGCTTAGTGTGACATAAAAATAGCGGCTACTAGCGCTTACCGGGGAGTGAAAAATCAGTAGCTATAGAAGTTGGAAATGATCAACTTTTGGCTCTACTTACTAGCTAGTAGCCGACCTTGAGGGTCACGGGGCTCACTTGCTGCTAGAAAGAAGAGCTCTGGTCACCCAATGTGACAGTGGAATCGCAGTGCAGGAGTGGATGTTATTTATCACCACGGGGTTACATCAGTGTGTGTGATGTATTTGTTTTGTGTTCAATTCCAATACACACAACCACGTGATTTGCTGTACTCGCTGTTACTACCGCTGCCTTAACACAATGTGACATAGAAGTAGCTGTAAAAGTAGTAGCCACTAGTGAAGTAGCACAGTGTGACACGGCCATAAGGGCCATCAAATTTTAGTCCCGGGCCACTTGGAATCTGCCAGTCCACCCATGAGTTGCTTATCTAATTCCTGATTCATTTCCTTATTTGTAAAGACACACAACACTAAAAAAAAAATTAATAAAGAAAATTTGAGAAAATTAGATCAGATTGTCTATTAGTAAATAATAAACTATAGCCTTTTCTATAACTTTCATTACATACTATATGGTGCATTTAAATGTGGGGTTGCCATGTACCTGGAAGAGGAGGGATTCTTTTGTGTTGGGGGAGCAGGGAATCCTAGAAAACAGAGAACTTCACACAAACAAAGATAAACCACTGTAATATTTGTGGATTTGGTACATTAAACTACAAACTTTAAATGTTATGCCTTTGCATAGAAGAAAGAAATAAGCAGGGTGATTTAAATACATGTTATACCACAAACACCAAACCATTCTTGTTTTTCCTCAAGATCAAATCATCCTGTTTTAAACACCAATAGCATTTCTTCGCAAATATCAAGTTAAAAAATTAAACTTTATTCCACTAAACTACTCTATAGGTAGAAATTATTTTGGAAAATACAGGGAATTTTTTTATAATTAAAAAAGTGCCAATTGTCATGTCATGACTCCAAGAAGTGTCACAAACTAGTGTTAACATACTTTATAATACATTTTGCTTAGAGCATGAGTATGCAGCAACTGTTCTGTAGACCATAAATAGGTTATTAAAATATTTTATAAAAAATAGTAAATTGGGGGATAAATTTAATGTACAAAAAAGTCAGAATGTGTGTCAAAAGAACAAAACTTAGCACATAAAAAAAATAGGATGCACACTACAGAAAGAATGGTAAAGGATTATGACACTTGCTATAATTAATTGCCGACAGCATAAACACAGCCAATATAAATCACAAATAGTCTTGTGCGGGAATGACATTTAAAAAAATTCTGGCAGGAAATTACTATTTTCTGCAGAAACGGTGGGATGGGGGAATCGAATTTAAAAGAGTTCTTTGAGCTTACATATATTTTTCAGATTCGTGATTTTTGTCTAAAATTAAAAGCTTCTGCCAATTTATAATCAGAAAATGATCAAATTTGATAGTTTCAACTAAGTTAAATGTTGTGGTACAGCGTGTCCAGTGACCTGGAATATGGGGTTAAAGTACTGGAATGCCAAGCCTCCATCGTGGTCCGGATTCCACGTTAAACTGCAGGTCCTTCATTTCATCTCACAATCACCCTACCATTTCACATTAGCGTAAGTGCGTATAACCCGAACGGGTAGTAAGACGCGGTGCTAATAATAATAATAATAATAATAATAAAATACTGGAATTTGCTTTGTCAGGAAAAATGCATGAAAAAGTCTAGGAATTTGATCAAATATATGGTTTTTTCAGTCATCTGTGTAAATAACATTTTTACATTTATACTCCAGTTATTAACTAACATCAAATCTCTTTTAGTACATGTGTTCATGTTTAGTATACTAATCTCAATTTTAAGACTCAACATGAGATTTTCATTTCACCTTTCCACCCCTTTACTGCGTGTTTTTAGCCAAAGTTGAGTAACTAGCCCATGTAAGGTGATCTTTTAATGTCTCAATATGAGCTATGATCTTAACTTAGATCTCATTACTTAACGATCCATTGCATTTGGCTGGCATCCTTTAATAGTGTCACAATTTCAAAATGTGTAACTGTATAAAAATATTATTACATTTAGTTTTTATCTTAATAAAATAATATTTATAATATAGTGGCTGGAGAAGTTGGAAATTGGCTGTGGAAAACATGGAAAAGTCGGGGAATTTTAAAATATAGTTTGACTCAGGGCTATATACTAAGGGCTGTCTCATTACGGCTCTGGAGGGGGTCCTCTCTTATTCAAGGCGTGACGTCACCGGCATGATGGAGCTTGAATGACACACAAAGAACGCTCGAAAGTTCCAAAACATAACTCACATTTTCTCGTAAACTACTTGAACAATCAGTCATTTTTTCAGAATTTGTTATAAAAACCTTTTAAGACATGAAGAAATTATTAAAATTCCCATATTCCAATTGGTTTGTTTTTAAAAAATTGTTTTCTAATGAAAGGACTATAATGAAGTTCTTATAGCAGACACATTTTCACTCTGTTGAAAATTTTTTTCCTAATTGAAATAGATGGGTAGTATAAGTGTACTAAATGATGACCATGAACTGAATTTTATTTAGATATAAGACTCATCTCTATATCTTAAATACTTTGCTCAGTTTGATGTGTTTAGTTACGAGTTATTTTATTTGGTTTTAGATAGACTGAATGAGGCTTGTCAGAAACACTGCTCCGTCAATAATATTTAAACTTGTGATATTAATCACTATACAAAGTAGTAAATAGAATTAATTCAAGCCAAACCTTCTTGAAATTTACAAGAACCTCTAATAATATTGTTCATAATATAATAATAGTAATAATAACACAGAAAAATAAGAATATAATATAACAATATAACAACACTTATTAGAATAAAAACAAATCACATGTTTTTATTAACAGAATTATATAATACTATAATAGCCCTACCATAAGCTGCCTACATGTACATACATACACAAAACTAATACATAACACTTTATATACTATTTGAGTAGGCCTACATGCTATCAATATATTAGTTACTATACGAATATGTTGAACTCACTGAAAACTTATTAATTTTAAATATACAGTAATTTAAAAAAGGATATATTTACTCTATTGATATTATTCTAATCTTATTTACAAGAGCTTCTAATAATATTGTTCATAATATTATTATAATAATACAGAAAAATAAGTACACAATATAACAATACTTACTAGAACAAAAACCGATCACATGTTTTTATTAAAAAAATAATATAATACTATAATATCCTTTGCATAAGCTGCCCACTTATACAAGCAAAACTAATACATAACACTTTATATACTACTATTGGTATAGTAATAATAATATAAAGAAGATTCAAGTTTCTGGCATAGTTTGACTTCACCTGTGTCCCTCTGTAAAACATCAGTCAAAATAATCCACATTGATATCTGTATTATCTTCTAAAACAAGTCTTTTGTCGAGAAAGTTATTTCTCAAAAGTTTGATGTAGTGAGTCATGTCAGCAAAAACCCACACTTTTCTATCACAGTCAGCAGGATTGATAAAATATGTGTTTTTTGTGGTTATTTTGAGCTCCTTCCACAGTGTTCCACAGCCTCCTAAATCAGAAACAATGGCACATACTTTGATTCCTGAAGACTCTACAGCGTTAATAATCAGGAAAAGCAATGATTCGTTCATAGTCTTGTCGAAATCAAAATACACTGGCTGTTTCCATTTAGCTGATAGTCCTCTAATTAGCACAACTTGAACTTTGGAGTGAGGGCCGAGAATTTAGTCCAGTCCAACATCGTAGACAATCCTGCTGTCTATGTGAATTTCATCAAAACATAGTACACAAAGTTTATCTGTTGTAGGTAAATCTCCACAGCATTTTGAAACCAGCGCCAGTACATTGTTAAGAATACCAGGAAAACAGGTAAACTTAGCACACCACCTACATAAAGTTGATGAGGAAGGAAAAGGGAATACAAGTTTTTCTCTCCAAAAATCATACACTTTACGAGATAGGGCTCTTATCATAACAGAGCGTGAAATGTCTTCACTTGTCCATCGAATCATTTTACCCTTACAGGCCAATGATTTGAGTTGTGTGGGTGTTAACAGTTTTGCGAAACAGTTAGTTAAACGACATTTTTCTTCATATTTACGTTTAGTTAAGCATAATTGCCGTTTTAGTGATTTTGTTACACTAACATGCTTACTAATTTGTTTAGAGAGTATTTTAGATTTTCGAGCATATGTTTTAAAAAAAAATTGTTTCTCCTTCTTAAATACGTTCAACTGGATTTTTAAGGCATCTACAGTTTTCCTCAGTGTTATAGTTTCGTCGAGCAATTGTTCATAGTTTACACATTTATCACACTTAACAATTTCATTTATTTCAACGCGTGGTTTTTTCGGGCTTAGATTTTCAATTCTTTCCAAAGCAGCTAAACGAGTACATCTAACAGTAAGCCTTTCTTCTCTAAGGAAAGCCAATTTCAATTCGAAATGAGTAAACATCATGCATTGGAATACTACTGTATTAACACGTGATGATTTGGCAGGTGCCGGGCTGTGTCTGGCCGGTGACGTCACGCCAGTGCTCCGCCCTCCAACTATCGGAACCAAGGCGGCAGCGTTAGCATCAAAGAACTGTGACCGCCCTTACTATATAGTCCTGGTTTGACTGGACACCTTCTCGTAGATGTCAAAAGTACTTTTGAATAGTGTCAGGAAACGGGACAAAAACTCTTATTCAGTTGCAATTATAGGTCTGAACAATAAAGTTAAATTGCATAATCTTGTAAAATTTGTCTATGGAAATAATAAGTTTCACTCACTTTTATTACTTTATTTTTGGATAAGTTTCATTCATTTTTTTATTTTTAAATTGTAACTTTGCAAATAAAAACAATAATATTTTGTCTAACAAGTGCTGAGCAAGGTTTTAATATAATGTTAATTAAAATCCCTAGGCCTACTCTTCTATTAGAAATGTGTATTTTCAATATAGCATTTTTGGTATGGATATAAATAAATTCTAAAAATAGATTTTAAAATTTGACTAAGAAAAGTTTTAAAATAATTAGCTTATGGCATGAATTTTAATAACTACTTACACAGTAAAACATCAAGGTATTCAAAATAATCTTACATATGAAATAAAAGCCAGCCACAATCTTGTTTATAAAAATACAAAACATTTTTCAAATGAGCCAGTGTGCCTGGCCACCTTTTACATTTTAGTTCCTAAAGCTCTAACAAAAAGTGCTGTTAGACTAAAAATATTAGTTATCCAACTATTATTATCTATGACCAAAGCCAAATGGATGTTATGAAAATAATAAGATTAAATAAACAAAATAAAGGTGGTTTTATCAAATTAGTGTGCAGGCAGGTAATTTGATATTTAAGAGCTGCTTTATCATTTTTTGCTCTGAAAATATGTTTTCTTCCCTTAAATCTATTCAGGGATGAATATTTCCCTCAATTCTATATAATGGTTTTATGTTACTTAATGATGCTGTTTGTGTTGTAAGTTCAACATAAAATAAATATGACTAAAGTCTTGGGTAGCCATCTATTTAACGGAACATAAGGTTTTATTTAAATTTAATAAACTAATAATATTTTTAATTAAAATTAAATACTATGTGACATTGATAGCCAGTATTAGGCCCTACTAATAATACATTTTCCAGAAAAAATCCAATAAATATTTTTTCATTCTTGAGTTTCGATAACAACCAATTTTTCCTCAAAGTTCGGGGTCCTGTGAGACCTAAATTACAAATTGTATGACGTAAACACTATGTGACAAGTTTGCCGACAAATACACGAAAACTGCTAGTGATAACTGAAATCCCACCTTACAGTAGAATTTCTAAATGTGAAAGCACTTTAAGAGCAAATGATGCCAAAAAATTACAAATTTATTTATTTTGTCAAAATGGACATATTTGGAATTTTTGAAAATTCTTCCCGGACACAGAACAGAGGGTTGAAATGTAGGACATGTCTGGGAAAAGGGGGTTGTCTGTTCACCCTGATTGATTATATGGCTTTGACACTTAAAGATAATTAAATGTTAATAAAACACGGGTTAAATTCAAAATATTTAAGAATTGTTAAAAATGTGATTATTAACTGATTGACCATTACAGTCTAGACCATTACAGACTACCAAGTAATATACTAAACATAAACTACACCCTTAGATATTGTCTCTTTGAATATATTTTTCTTATGTTCAGTCTAGAAAGGAGACCTTTTTTGCATATTTATATTAGAGAAATATTAAGGTTTTATTATAACTACATCCTTGCCTAAGACTTATATAAAACATAAAAAGAATAATAAAATATAGGTGACAGAAATTAAATTTAAAATTATTTTTTTATATCTAATCAACCAGTCAAAGATTCCTTGATACACTTTATGATAAACATTCCTCTCACAATAGCATAACAATAAATTGTGGTAACCCTAAAAAAATCTTCTCACAAACTTGCAAATTTCAATGAACCCCAAACTGTTGCTAAAACTTTCTTCTAACTAATTCTTTTGATTAATATTTTAAATACATAAGCTGAAAAACAATCAAACTTTTCTTTCAGCTTTATTTGTAAAGATTATTAAAGAGGACAAGGTATAATGGGGCTAGGTTAGATGAGAGGGGATGAGGAGGGTTTTATTAAGAGTGTTTTCACTACTGAATTGATATTGATCTCTTTGATTAGGGTTTTCGCACTCCTAGTATCCCAGCTGGTTACAAGCATTTAATGAGACAGTACCAAACTTAATAGCTTTGTTTTAAACAATGAGCTGAGAATTGGGCACCAATTTTAAAACATGGCCCTTATATTAGATTTTAACTTGACATGAATAATTATATAGATCAAAATTATGAGCAGCAATAATTACTGGTTAAAAAAATATTACGATAAAGCTTTTATTAATGATATGTAAAACTAGAAAATAAGATTTTCATACCATTGCAATTAATATTGCCTTTACCCCTTGTTCTTTTCATATTATTTTGTGAAATGTTATAAGGCTGTGTATTTATGGTTTTTTTAAGAAAGGTATTTAAGCATTTAATTATGGATATAAAAAGGGGGTCCAACATTTATTTGTCACTGTAGCTTAGTTCTTTGTTTTTATATCCCTGCCCTTATATCTCACACCATCTTGCAAGAAGTGATTTCTTGAGGTTTGGGTTTGACCATTTCATTTTGGTGGCCATTTTTGGTCCAAGTTGAATCTATACTCATATAATGAATATTTGAGTGTCAAACAGGGACATTTGTTTTTAAATTATATTATTGAATTTAAGTAGTAGAGAGATCTTTTGTGGTTATCAGAAATAATTATTTGAATGAATACTGATTTGACTACATTGTTTCTTTCAAGTCACAGAGTTAAATTGTTTTGCTCAAAATGGACATACCCACATTTTGGGTAAACCAACATAAATAGAAAGCACTTTTACTTTATCATATCAAGAGAAAGTATTGTGATCATGGAAAAAAAAAAAATATATATATATCTTGAAATTATGACAAATGTTCATGTTTTATGTGAACACGAACCCAAAAAAGTGGATTTTACCATTTTCTCCGTCTTGTCTCTGGCCACGGATATTAAACGATTTGATAGATTATGTTCAAACATGATATTTAGTTTTTTATAGCTATACCACAAAACTTGTTTTTCAAGCCCTAGCCCTTCAATTAGGGGTTGTTTACTGATGAGTAATTTTTTTTTAATCCCAAATTTTTCAAAAAATGGCTTTGACGATTTTGTTTAAAATGTGGGTACAAGGTCTGATTGGCATGGAAAATAGCACCATATAATTGATTTTTGGGCAATAATTTGTTAAGTGGCAGTTTGCTGAGTGCTGATTTTTCAAAATCTTGGGTTATTTTACAAATTGTTAGTATCTTGGCAATGTTTGACGTGACATTTAACACTCTTTGTTTTTGGAATAGACTGATGACTGATTTTTCAAAAACCGGAAATATCTTTACATTAGCACTAACAATTTGGTTCCAAATGGGTATCTTGTGTTTGACATGGCATATAATCCTGTATCTGTTGTTTTGGGTAAAAATTAGATAAATAAAATTCAAATTATTCAGAAAATGGGTCAAACGATTTTGCTTGTAATCTATATTTTAAGGGTGTGTTTGAAATGACATAACAAATAAAGCTGTACACGGAGACGATTTTACATATCATTAGTAATGTATCTTCATTCATACAAAATAAATTAATTTACGGGTAGAGTACTTATATCAAATTATAGAATATTTAAATGTTCTCGAAATTGATCTTGATGATTGAATTGGAAATCTATGAATAGTATTTCATGATATGTAAGAATACATTTTTAATTTTAAAAATGACAAATAATTTAATGTAGTGTACAAATTATTTACTGTATTAATTAAACAATTTATATCAAGATTTATATATAAAGCGTGATTATTGTGATTAAAAATATGTTTGTTTTTATATGTAAAACATATTTAAGGGTAGTTTACTAAACACCGGTGACCTGGTGGTCTAGGGGTAAGGTGTCGGACTTTTGTGCTGGGGGTCCAGGGTTCAATCCTCGGTCCCGGCACAGATTTATTTGATTACCAAACCCTTCATTCACCTCTGACAAGACATCTTGTGAATGTGGGGAATGCCAGGCCTCCATCGTGGTTCGGATTCCACGTTAAACTGTAGGTCCTCCATTTCATCTCACAATCACCCTACCATTACACATTAGCGTAAGTGTGTATAACCCAAATGGGTAGTAAGATAATAGCTAATAAGCTAATAATAATAATACTAAACACTAATTTTTGAAAATTTTCCTCTAAGCTATAAATGAAGAGTTTGCGTGATTGTGACATACCATTTATTTTATCTTGTACAGTTTGTAGTTGAATTTCAAGACTCAAAAATGCAACTTCTCTCTTATGAGGATTGACTTGACATATTTTTGTTGAAACAAAGCTCCGGATTTTGCCCATAAAACCGGTCCACACACATGAACAAATCTTCTCTCATGTATTTTAATACATGTTAAGTGTATCCCTTCAAACTTAACTATACTTCTGACCTACTTTGGTGGCTGCATGGTCTAAGACGTCACTTTCCTGTTAGACCAGGCTACCAATGACAGGGAGATCAGAATTCAAATCCTGGTCGAGTGTACTCAGGGGAGTTTTTTTCCAAAATTGTTTTTCACTCTCCCTTTGATTCAAATGTGGGTACAACAACTCTAAAAAAAATAATTTTTCATCCCCATCTCATTAACCTAGCATAATTATTACACACGCATATAACCTGAATAGGTAGTAAGGCACATTGCTAAATAAAATAAAAGTATCCTATACTGTTAAAATGGTTAATATCCTCTAATTTATCTTCAAACAGAAGACATTAATTCTTTTGCGTTTTACAAGGGCCAGGTTGATTTCTTTGTTCTATGCCACATAATTTTTTTATCATTCTGGAAATATTTCTAGCATTGTGCTTAGAAATAATTAGGCCTATAATATAGTAAAAGTTTACATGAGACTAAATTAAAAAATAATTCTGTTTCAGAATTTTTACTTTGTAAGGCTCCAAGCTTTTTTCCAACTAGGCATAGTTTGAGTGATATTCTTTTAAGTAGTGTACACTCAGAAGATTGCTGCCCTTTTTGGTGAAACTTCAACTTGACCTAATTACAAATGACAAATGTTTATTACATTTCAGTTCCCCCCATCTCCCCAGCAGACGTTGCTTCCATCTCCGGTGACACCTGTGACAAGCGTTCCCCCCGAGTTCTCGAGTCTCATGCACCTCCCTCGCCCCCTGCCCGTCATGGCCAGCAAACTAGTTCAGGTATTACTTCTTCAATTTTATTCAACACACGATTTCAACATATCTTAAAACTTTAGACAGTTTTAATCTAATGCTTTGTTTTACAGACTGAATTAACGTGTCAAAGGATACAAGAATTTGAGACGCAAGCATCCTCGGACCTCGAACTTAGGAATAACAAAATAGATGAGTTAAATAGGGTGAGTGTGAAAATTGATTTTATGAGATTAAGTTCTAAACAATTGTTCGTTTTTGTTCCAACTTGACTCGAAACATTTTGAGTTTATTTTAGTTTGTATGAATTGAATAATAATTTTAGTTAATAAAGTCCTCTTTTTTTTTGTGTATTAAGACAACATACCTCTTAAAACTATATTTTCAAAGTGTTGAGTATGGCCTTGTTGACTGGAAACAATTAAATCAAGGATGCAAGACTCTTGATATCCAGATGCCATTTTTCCTGGCCAAAACCTTACAACTATGAATTTATAAACACAATACAGTGTGTATCAAGTTATGTGGTAAGTAACTGGGGTGTGGGTAGTAGAGCTCAAAACAACACACATACTCTGTATGAATATATGTCCTATGGTTCCTGAGATAAGACCTTCCAAGCTTCAGCTGGAATTGTCAATAGCCCCTACTTGATACACCCCTGTTAGTTTAGCAGCATACCTGCCTGTGTATCAGCAGTGATATATCACTTACAAGAGTGCAACAGGGGTGAATCAAGTAGGATTATTAACAATTCTAGCAAAATCTTGGGAACCAGCGAACATAGGACATATATGTGCAAATGCACTTCTTGTGTTGTTTGGGAGTATACCCTAGTTACTTCCCACATAAATCAATACACTCCCGTATAGTCAAATGCTTAGTTCAACACTATAACTGAGTGGCCACTGATCGAGTAAAAGGTCTTGAATTGTTTTTGTCTTGTGAAAGGAATTAAAAACCATAAAGAGTCTTCATTCAAAGGTATAAACATGCTAAGCTACAATACGTTTTTTAAACTCGATTTAGTATTCAATTTCCAAAAACTTGCTTCATTGGCTGCATGGTCTGATGCATCACTCTTGTGTTAGACTAGGCTGCCAATGACGGAGATCATGGTTCGAATGCCATTTGAGGTTACTTGGGAGGGGGGGTTCCCAAAATGCTTTTTCACTCTACCTTCACACACATGTGGTTAACTAGACCAGATATTTGGTCTAATCAGTAGGCCCCCTACATAAGTGTACAACCTGAACAGGGAGTAAGGTAAGACACTAAAAAATATCTAGAAAAAATGGCACACCTTGACATTTATAGCATTGACATGGATGACCAAATATCTGGTCTAGTTAATTAAATAGTGGTTATCGTGCAAACATATTGTCATATTCAGGTAGGAAGACAATATTCTGACAACTACAACATTTATTAAAACAATATTAATATATTCATATGTTAATTCATGTTATCTGGAGCTGTCATGTTTGATAGATCCATCAATACCTATAAAATAATACTAATGTACTTTAGTAAAGTAATGTCAATGTTGACCATAAAAGTTTATTTCTAATATTTTACTTAAATATGGCCTCAGCTCAAACTCCAAATAGCTAATGTAAGTATCTAATTTTGACAAATTTGCAAGCGAAGAACCACTTCAATTAGTTTTTACAGGCATTTAATTTGCAAAGACTTTTCAGGAATAGACCAACTTTGTTTTTGACATTTCTTGTGCTATGAAGGAGAGAGAATATGCCATTACCAGATAGTAGCCCAAGCAGCATGTCTCCCGCAGCGTGTAAGTTTGTAAACACAAGTTGACAAGTTGTCTAAACGAAGATGCTCGGCTCTTATTAGCTAATAATCATGTTCTTTAGTTGATAGAAGAAATGGTTATAAAGAATTAAGGCAAATAACAAATGATGAAAATGAAACCCAAAATCAACCAAGCGAATCTCATTTGAAGTCTCATAATAATAACAACAATAATTCAGCTTTTAGAACGGTCTTTTGAAAAGTAGACAAGACCAACCATGTCTTTACCTGTAAGCAGGGATAGATTCAGAATTATTTCTGGGGGGGGG
>CABEEJ010004503.1:17426-51292 GCA_901482245.1 Timema douglasi
GGGGGGGGGGGGGGGAGAAGCTCTCCACTGTGCGTGTTGTGGCAGGCAATGTACACAAGAGTTGAAACAGAACTCGTTAGGGTAGAAGCTATTTTATAGCCTACTGAAGGAATCTTAGGAAACTCTTCTGAAGAGTTTGATTTCAACATCCGCGTCTAGGTTTGTAGCTATTATTTTAGAGCTGAGAAACAAGGCATATTATCCCTGTACAGTTCAGCTCCTTGCTCCAGTCCAGAAAAAGAAAGGTACACTTCAATAAGATAATATTCTTCAAATGACTCATTTGACTGTGATTGAGCCGCCCCCTCTCCATTCAGATCATTGTTCTCATGTTCTCTGCCTGTAACTTCCAAGCCAAGGTTGGTTAGTTCCAAAACTTCAGCCAAAACCACCACACTGACGAGGAACTTTAAAGACAGTATAGAGTGAAGGAATGAAAATGCATTACTTCCTCTACCTTCAGGTGAATGAATGATAGTTTCCAAAACTATAGGCAGGCAAGTGAGTGTTAAAAAAAAGTCAAAACAACTTCATGCCTTTCAACCCATCTTGTTTCACACACCTTTTTAAGGGCATGTTTTCCTTTTTTGATCCAATCTTTCATTTACACACACACTACTACTACTACTACCATTACTACTACTACTACCACTACTACTACTACTACTACTACCATTACTACTACTACCATTACTACTACTACTACCACTACTACTACTACCACTACTACTACCATTACTACTACTACTACTACTACTACTACTACTACTACTACTACTACTACTACTACTACTACTACTACTACTACTACCAGCAAATTTTGACGGAGGCAGAACCTTTATTTACAAAGTGGGGCTCGGTGTATGAAGTCGGGAGCTGGGAAATCACACATGTCGGTTTGTTGCAAAATAACCTCAATATATTAGTCTTTGTAACATTCCTATTCTATTTATAGTATCAAAAAACTATTTATTTCAATATCTAATTTTAGGTAGTGTATTTTAAGGTCATTGGGGGGGGGGGAGGCTGCTCCGTGGCCCACCCTCCCCCCTAGATCCGCTAATGCCTGTAAGTGTGATTTTAATACCAACTAAAATGTTGAAATAAAATATTTAACCTCTGTCTGAAAAAAAGAATTCTTATAAACTAATTTTTTTAAATCTGAAATGGTCTGATTTTCACTTTTTTTTTTAAAGAGCTGGCACCAGTGGGTCAAAAAAAACATAATATTCGGTTGTCATCCAAGCGAAATCTCCAAGAATTTTACTTGCCAAACCCCACATACAGATTACATTCCTGCCCCCATCTCACCCTCAACATTTCTTTCAACTACAGATTCATACTGTAGTTATTTCACAAAGTATCAGATAAATCAGTGCAGGGGATAGCTGATAGGTTGTGTTGTGTATGAATGGCCTTCAGAAATGCAGTTATAAAATTAAATTTATTTTTAAATAAGGTTTATTCATTGTTACATTATTTTCATGTCATTTAAATATTTTACTACATATTTTATAGGTTAATATGATACTATATAAAAATCCAGGCTCTAGTATTAATAAACTATGTTCAAGAAATTAAATTTGGTGGTGTCATTTGTAATAATTTGTTCAATCTCATAACAGACAGAGCCTTTTAAAATAACTATTAATTTTTTCCCAGGAAAACTGAGAACTATGCTTCTGTGTTTTTTTTATTTGTTTTTTTTCCAGAGTTCAAGAAGCCACCTTGTATTATCATTATGAGACCAACTAAACAAACTATAAGCAATAACATAATTTTAGACATAACATATTTATTTTAGCAGGTACTTACTTATACATGCCATGATTTTATTGCTCAATCAGGGCCCATCACCAATTTTAATTGGTTTCCATTTAAATCATAAATTGAAAATATAGATCGAATGAAACTCAACAAAGACTAAGCAAATATCCTATCTATGAATAAATCGTTAAGGAATATGTTTGATTAAATAGCAATGAAGTTGATGAAATTATCTTTAGTTTTATCTTTACATTCGATCCTTTGTTGTAATTTCTTAAATAAACTAGTTAGCATTATAAATGGGTTGCTTTTTATGTTTTATCATTGTCTATCAGAACATATAACTTTTTGAAGGAAGTTTGTATATTCTCAGTGATAAAGAGCCCAAGTGTGTGTTTTTAAGCTCTTCATATGAATGTAATTGCATGCAAGCGAGTTAAAAATCATTCCTTAATAATTGATGCCTTGACCTTTATTGCTGATGACTATATG
The DNA here is from genome assembly GCA_901482245.1 of Timema douglasi. NCBI lineage: Eukaryota > Metazoa > Arthropoda > Insecta > Phasmatodea > Timematidae > Timema > Timema douglasi. The sequence continues at coordinate 19,686 of CABEEJ010004503.1, forward strand.
TCTGTAGATATGAGTACATTTTTCCAGCCTGTCAACAATGCTTGTATTTCAGGGTGGCCATAATCAGGAAAACAGGAATTTATGCTTTAAATTTGAGCCCTTTTAAAAATGTAAAAATATTAGTAGCCTTCATTCACAAATAGAGGGAAATCGTAATGCACAAATATCTTAATTACATGGATATTCCGAAACTCAATTGTGTGTCAAATTTCCATAAAATTCACATTACTTGACATTAGCATGCATGTTGATTGTGGTAGTATGCACACTTAGTCAGGTTCTAATATGAAGACACTTTTTGACAGCGACAAAAATTACTTTACCACTCTTCATTTGTGTATATATAAATGTTTGGTCTTTACTTCCCCAAACCATTGTATACATATTTGTGTTTGAAATGTGAGCTCGCATCACAAGTGGAATGATATATTTCTGATCCAGACCTAAAATGTTTCATAATAACGTAGCCTATTTCCGGGGATGAACACAGATAATTGTTTTTGAAATTCGGAGGGTGGTGGCTGTTAGGTAAATTCTCCCAACAAGAGATGGTAAGGAAAATTTTTAATCCCTTTTGAAGTAATAAGCTTTTTTAAATAAAGTAAAAATCCTTATTAATAACAATACTTACTTAAGTATTAACATTTGGTGGTATTTTCAGAACACCTTTTACATTTTCATTTTGAATCATTTGTTCAAAGTCTCTGAATCGGACAAAAAGCTTTCTTTTTTTCTTTTTTTACCGAGAAAACTTGTTACTTTGCTGGAATATATTATCCTGTTGTTTGAGTGGACGCTCTGGATTTTCAATTTTCTCTTGTGATATTAGAACACTTGGAAACTAAATTCCTGGGCAACCTGTTACTAGATCAAGAGGAAATAAATGCATACCAATTGATAGAGTAATACTAAATACTTTAAGATCACTATTTGTATATTTATTGCCTTATACCCAGCAAATCTGTTTATATTATTTGAAATTTAGGCCCTCCTGAACACCCTCTCCCACACCTCATTTTTACTACCTCTTTTGGCTAACTTGTACACTTAACTTTTAGAATAAGAAGAAATTTCAGGCTTAATTTTTTTTTTGTATGAAACCTTTTCAATTGGTTTAACATATTAGTATTGGTGAAGTTTTGTGAAGTTTAAAATAAGTCCACAAGTTCTCCTAGTTGTTCAGTCACACAAAGCTACCAGACTTCAATTATACTCAATTAATGCCTTATTTGAGCACAGAAGTCAGACTTTATTTCGGTTAACTTTAAAATACAAAGATCATACACACTAAACTGTCTTAGATATTTGGATAAAGAAAACTAATTATTTTTTCTTGCTAAGAATCATATGGCTTACGAGTGTATAATGATACTCAAGCCAAGAAATAGGTCTACATGGCTTTTCAACAGCCGCAAAGAGATAAACTTTAATTGAAACAAGCTAATTCTCATTAATTAACTCTATATAGATAAATAGTTATGATTTTAAATGTTAATTTTAATTTACTGTAAACCTTACACACATATTTTGTCAAAATGGCTTACATTCTTAATTAAAACTATTGAAATATAAAGAGTTGTTTGTGGTGAACATTGAACTTGATAGTTATGCTTTATACTATTTACTAAAGGCTATCAACGGTGCCACAGTCACTTTCATGTAACGTTTCACTCTACTTGTCAAGGGTTGCAGTTTCATTGCTTATGTTATCCAGACAACAGAAGAGTTGAGGCACCAGTTGACAGCCCAGCAGAAAGTGATTGACCAACACAAACTGCACATCAACAAATGTATTGATGTTGTCAAAAAACTTCTAAAAGAAAAGTCCAATATAGAAAAGAAGGAGGCGCGACAGAAGTGTATGCAGAACAGGCTACGACTAGGCCAGTTTGTTACACAAAGGGTGGGAGCTACTTTCCAGGAGAATTGGACTGACGGATACGCGTTCCAGGAGCTAGCGAGGTTTGTATATACTATGTAGGGCTATTGTTTTGTGATATGATGTATTTTATATTATTTATTTTATTTTTGATCAAATTCATATGTTCAGAGATCTTGAATGTGATGTCTAACAGTATTATTAGATAAATGAATTGTTTCAAGTTTCTTTTTTGATTGCTCATCAAGCACACAAGCTACCATTTCAATCGCATAAGGCTTAATTAGGGTTTCAATGATTGTATGGGCTTCTCCTGCAAGCACAATACGGTAACTCACTTAGTAGGAGGCTGAAGCACTTTCATTTTCAGTTTTTAAACTTTTTACTTTAAGAAGTTGGCAGTTTGTCAATGCCCCAAGCTTACGATTGGAAAAACTGAGATTTTTGTCCTTATATTCAGCGTGATTGGTATCACAATGTCTACGAAGTTTGGCAGGTAACAGAACTGTTTGATAACACTTTGTTGCACAAGACGCATAGTGCATCAGTAGTGATTTTATCAGATGTATATGTAAAACCCAGAAACAAATAAGAATCATTTGTATTTCTGTTTTTTACTACTTTCAACAATTCTAGAGCTGTCATTTCTAGTTAGAGACATAAAACTTTGAGATTCACTTATATCATTTACACTGATACTTGCTGGAGTAGTACTTTATTTCTTAGTTAAAATATCTTTTTTTAGCCACTGATCTGTGATAGGTATTAAAAATAATAGTATCAATGTTACTGAATGTTATTTCACTCACTTTATTGTATCTACGACTAAACATACAGGGAGAAGAGCTCTCATCAACAGTTATTAAGAATTTGTATCCACATTATCACGAAGACATACAAACAAATTGACTAACCCTAATTAATATATAAATAACACAAGCATGCGGTATCCAACAAATACGGCGAGTACACAGTTGAGCACGAGTGAGAAAGAGCATGTCACTTAACTGCGTTCTGTATTTATAGACGTTTGAAATCACACTTAAATTAGTGGAATAACTGCCAGTCCTGGTAGCAGGTCCAGGAGAGGGTTGCTAGTTCTGAGAAATACAGCTATGCGAAAGCAAATAGGGGGAAATGAGGGAGGGAAATAACAATTTCACTTAAACTACGAAGCTTAACATATAAACTGAGGTGGCTCATTTGGACAGTAAATATATATTCATCATCCTCTTAGCTAGATATTCTAAATAATATGAACTAAACTTAAAGTCATTTAAAAAAGTTTTGTTATTATTTCTAACAAAATATTGCTTTTTTATGATAAGAAAAATCAAAGTATTCATTATAGAAATTAATCTGCGGATCCCCTGGACATTGTTCTCGGAGCACAGTTTGGGAACCACTACTCTAGTGTTGCGTACAGAGGCAACTCAAACTGTAACCCCCTTGCCGAGGAAGACTTCTTTAATTACCCTGAGCAGCCACTTCAATGAAGGTCACAATCTATCCAATTCTGCTTTCACACCTACAAAGTTAGTTCTACAGTCTGAGTACATTGCTAAACATTCTCCTCTTCTGCAGATAAATTGCTTCAGAACACTAAGAAAATTTTCTGTGGACAGGTTCGATGCCAGTTCTAAATGTAGGGCTTTGGTGACACGACATACAAACAAACACATGTATGCCTGCCTTCTGTGATTTAACACTTCGATGTCGGCTTAGATTAATATTAAAGGGACCCACATGGGTGAATGATTTGGATGCCTGGACTCGTGGAGTAGGTCAGCCATGACTAGAAAGGTGGATTTAGGATTTAACTTGAAACAATGATTACACTGTTGCACTCGTTGGCAAATCACACATTGAACAGCCAGAATCCAATATTTCTGCCTCAGCAATGAAAATACAAGATGTGCCCCAGTATGAAGATTGTCCTTGCGACACTGATTTATTACTAAATCAACCAAATGATCCTTTTTCATTAGAAGTACGGGATGTTTTTGGTCAAATATTATGGTCTTGTTGTGCAGTTGTCCTACTCAGATTACACCCTCTTCAATGAAAGAACTGAGCTTTCTTATGCCAAGTAAACGGGTGTGACCCACTTCTAAAGCTTTGCACTCTTTGTTAAAGTGCTTCTGTTGAACTGCTTGTAATAGGGCCTGAAGAGCCTGATGCAATTTTCATCAAGTTAATGGCTCCTCCTTTAGTGCAGCCTTCAAGCAGGTCCTTTCCACTATATATAATGCTCAACAAGTTTTGAAGGTCTCAGTCCCCATGAGGCACAATCTGATGAATTATTTAGTCCAGGGATATGGAACCAATGTTCAGAAGACAAGTATTCTTTAATTTTAAGACACGTGATTGCCAACAAAAGTTTTCCATCGATGTGGTGATGAGTTTATCCAGGGAAGTGCTGCAGTCGAATCTGACCATGCGCAGATATTTGTAATTGTGATCTTCTGCATGAGGCAAAGTTTCACCATATAAATTAATTTTGCAAGAAGCAACCAACACAGCACTTAGTTCAATTCTAGGTATGGAAACTGTTTTCAAGGGGGCAACCTTCAATTTCGCTCATAACAATAATACTACTATTTATTGTGACAAATTGACTACTCTGAGGTAGATTACAGCTTCATAAACCTTTTCAGAGCCATTTGAAAATCCTTGTAGTGTATATTCGAGGCAGTCACTAGAGGACAAATATTGAGGTATTTTGATTGATGAAAGATGGATGAGCTATTTTTGATAAGTAATACATATTTGGCACAAAATGGTGGACGGGATGTCATCCCAACGAGTCTTAAGATCCCAAAGGGTTTGAATCAACATTTTTGCAAACTGTGTGGTGGACAATACTAAGTTTAAAAGATCAAGAATTAGAGACATTCTTTTTGTGCAGTCACATGGTTTACACTGAAAGGGAATACACCCTAGATAGGTATCTACTGCATTTCTAAGATTTTTAGGCCGATGCTAAAAGAGGTATCACCATCAAATTATTTCACTTGATTAAGTTGATGTTCAATAGGAATGGAATAGAAGAGTTCTGAAATGTTACTTGACCACTTGTTCGCTTCAAATCCACCCCTTATGAAAAACTCACTAATGGATGGTAAAGGAGTTTTGCTCGTTTGGCAGTAGGTGCTCCAGTAACCACATCATCCACATATATATCATTCTCTGCAACGCCAGTGGGAACCTATCTTGTTCATTATTTAAGGCTAGTCGCTTAACAATTTGAAGAGCTAAGTATGGGGATGACCTCAGTCCAAAGGCTACTGTGTCAAGTTTATAGATCTTCAGAGGTTCTGTGTTGGAAAAACACCAGAGAATTTTTTACAAGATCAATATTCAGGGTAAACCCATATTTTTCTATACATTTGTTGTATATCAGCAGTGAGGGCAATATAATGCAAACTTAAGTTTAGAAGTATCTCACAAATATCCAACTGAAGTTTAGTTCCAGTAAGGAGAGCATCAGTCAAAGAAAGTCCTGAGGTGGACTTGGCAGTAGCATCAAAAACCACTCTCAATTAGGTTGTTGTACTCTCAGGTTTCAGGACACAGTGATATGGAATATAATATGAGAACGACTTGGAATCAATGATAGGGGACAAGGACATGTGTTTTTGATCTATATAATTTGCCATGAAAGCGTGGTATTCCTTACGCATTTCAGGGTTGCATTCCAACCTTCTCAAGTGTATAATATATCTTTTCTGCTTTGAACTTGGTTTCTACCAAGTCGCATAGGCTGTGAGGGAGTGGCAGTGCAACTGAAAATCGACCAGAACTTTCTCTTTTAACATTTTGACGAAATATGTCTTCACATCGAGTCTCTTTTAGACTCTAAAGAGGTTTTTCTGTTGGAACCTCCTCCAATGACCCAAACTGTTGAAGGACATTATCTAATTGTTGATCCAGCGAGGCACAAGAGGTTTTGAGTGCTTTGGCCTGAGTGAGAGACATCTTGCCCTTAAGTAGCCATCCAAAACATGAGTTCAGGGCCACAGGTGTGTCTGGCTGGCTAAATATTCTCCTCCCACCAACTATCTAGGTATAGAATTCCGCCCCCGCTAGAAAATACACTTCACCTGGTTAATAAAAGTGCTCATCTGCAAGAGTCTGGCCCTCCAATTGGGGCCATGTTTTCGGTAGTACTTGAACTGCTGGAAGTTGATCTGTGTTTTTGTCAACTATTAAAGCAGAGATTTGAAATCTAAGCTTGTTTCTGATTATGGGTTGAAGTCTGAATGAAGAAGTGCCATGAACTGGGAGTGTTGATTCCCCAATTCCTTTAATTGAGCCTTTCAACCGATGACGAAATAAACCTAGCCTTTTTAAAGCAAGACTCAGTGATGAAGTTTGCCTGGCTATCATAGTCTACCAAGAACCTAACCTCTTGCAAGTTTCCTGATGAATCCGTTAAATGTAGCATTGCTGTAGATAGCAAAACCATAAATTTTAGGGATGTAGAAGCTGCTGACAATACTGTGGAATCTGTGTACGCTGTATGCCTAGAAGCTGCTTTTTCAACATTAGGTGGTGGAGGTGGAGCATCAACTTTGGTCCTAGCCTTCACTGTACTGTTTTCTAAATGGAGAAATGAGTGGTGTTTGGAGTTAAAATGGTGACATGCTAGCACTGAACCACAAGATGCCACCTTATGCGAGCCACTTAAACAATTCAAACACAGTTGCTTATGTTATTCAAATTCAAATCTTTCGGCAGGAGTTAGTTTTAAGAATGGTTCACACCTATACAAGGTATGGGCCTGAGAAACTTGCCTTGGCCCATACCTACACCTGAAGGGGCTAGTGCCTTTTCAATCTGGCATTGTTTTTCCAGAAATTGTAGAAACTCTGTCATCGTGGGAAAGGCACTGTCTTGTGAGGTTATTTCTCTAGTGATTCCCTTGTCATCTATAAACAGGCACAAAGAAAGGTAAACACGAACCACACTCTAGCTCCTGAACTAAATAGGGGGTCATGTTGTTTTTAGTGTTCAACAATTAAGGGGAGGTGGGATATATACCGTGGCCTCAGGAAAGGAAATGAAAGATGAAACATGTGACACATAGCCTGTATGGATAAATTTTTCTTTGGAATTAAGGAAAAGTTATTTTAAATAGTCAACAATACTGTATTTATATATTTCTCCGTAATAGTATGCATGATGGAAGTGGGTAGGCATGTTATATTTTTTTTTTGTAAACCTTGCATATCAATATCAAAAGAAACAAAATATGCATATATGGAAAATCTACAACCTTTTGATTACTACTTTGATTGGGCTTTTCTAAACATAGTGAGATTGTGCGGTAATGAAAGATTTTCTTCAAGAGGCAGTGATAACCTCTTTGCCCAGTCGCAGCATTGTGAAGTGTTAACTGTGACCCACCTAGGTGGCATAGTTAGCCAACATGCTAGTTTCGTGTTGAGCTAGATTGCTGAGGACGGGGAGATTGAGGTTCGAATCTCAGTCGGATAAACTGGGGGTGGTTTTTTCTAAAGGGTTTTTCCATTCTCCCTCTGCACAAATGTGGGTTCATTTCCTCTAACTTTGACCTTTCCAATTTCTAAACCTTTAGTGTAATTAGTACTTAAGCGTATAATCCGAACAGGTAGTAAGACCCTGTGCTAAATAAATAAATTTTAACTGTATTCTTCCTTTTAATGTAAAAGCCATATTGTGATTGTCTCTTCTATATGTTTTCAACCACCCTTCCAAATATAAAAACAATATTTATATAAGAGTTAACTTTCCACATTGATATGATTCTTTTTCTTCAATTCTGGTATGATTTTTTTTCTCTCTTCAATTCTGATATGGTACAAGTTAATTCTTTGGTTTCTCTTGAAAATAAAACTTATATCTAAATGATTTGATTTCTTAAATTTGAATTCACATTAACTGGTAAATTAATTGTCTAGGGTTTTACTAAGCCAAACTACTTGTGGATATCAAAAAGTACCTATAAATGAAATACCTGATGCATATTAAATACTCAGCCTTTTTATGTTACAAATCAAGGTTGTGTTAAAAGTAAAGTTAAAAAAAAAGTTAATGTCATTTTGAGTTTTATATAGTCTGGAATTTTCAGATCATGTTTTTGTGATAAGTTTGTAAAATATGAAGAAATATTAATTGTTAAGGTTTACACAAGTAGGACTGCCAGTAAACATTCATTTTGATTGGGTCTAAATTTTCTTGTTTGTAAGTAGAAAGTAAATAGGAACCTTATGACATTGGAAGGCTACACCTTGACAAATTCCTCATAAGGCTACACACTTCACATACAGTAAATTTTGCCAAAATAATAGTCATAATTTACCTAAACATAAATTAAATATCCTTTCAGTAACCCATAAACGAGGGAACAGTGTTTTAGTTTACTTTCTTCCCCCGTTTATTCAACTAGGAATAATCTTATTTTTCCAATTTGTTTATTACATACTCATATAAATAGTACGATTTTGGTAGGAAGAACAGTAGAAGTTAGTTACTAAAGTTACTAAAACAAATTTAATATTTACATACATCAAGTCATGTTATCTGCAGTTGTCACTTTTGATCAATGTAATCAATACCTATCAATTAAAACAAATAATATAGTAAAATGTTATCAATGTTGGCTGTAAAACAATATGTTTGAATTTTCTCTACTGTTCTTCCTACCAAAATCAGGGTATACATACTCTTAGAACACTTTTTTATACATAGAACACATAAGTTATAAAATTTAACAAACCGCTTTTTTTACTTTGTTCTCAATGTATCTTAGTTAATTTATAAATTCAACTGTAGATATGTTTTACTCTAAGCATGCTTAAAAATATATGTAATACATAATAATGTAATAAGTACTAGAAAATTGCTCAGGAATGAAGTTTTACCAACTAAACATCTCAACATTTAACAAAACACTTCATTTTATTTTATTGTAGGAATACAAATTGAGTTTGAGAATGTACAATTTATAAACGATGAAAATACATAATTGATACAATATGCGAAAAGGACTCTGCTTCTCAATCCCTGAACTAGACTAATGATAAGTTTATTAGTCATGTAGTCATTTAATACATAAAGATATCCTCAGAAACATATTTTATTTTCATTCTTTTATTATTACCCTAAATATTTTCTTTGATTAAACACAATTAAACTACATACGATCTATAGTCTATACACAAAGATAAATATCACCCCTGCAAATAATAAAATATAACTTTATATTATTATATCAACATGGTTATCAAGGTTGACACTTTTTGTTGCTGACTGCTTCAATTGCATTGGATTGAAATGAATTGAATCTTAGCGTCAAAAAGTTCACCAAATTGTGATTATTTCACGGCTATGGCTTCTAGAAGAACTGTGCTAACTCAGCAGAACGTATGCCATTACTGACTAATCATGATTATCTAATGATAGCTAATACAATTTGAGAAATAACTTTAATGTTAGGCAATTAATTCACTAATATATTATTTTATTTCTAATCAGATTGTACTAGAAACCCAGATAGTCTGTTAATAAATGTTGACACTTTTTTTTTAACAAATTTCCCCCTGCGGGACGGGGTTAGAATATTCCCGCAATAACCCCTGCTTGTCGTAAGAGGCGACTAAAAGGGGAGGCTTCTGTGCAAGACGTACCTCGTGTAGGACAAACCTTTCTCCTCCTTTCTCTCTCTCTCCTTCCTTCTTCTTCCTTCTATTACTTTCCTTACTTCTTTCTTCCCTTTCCCCTGCCATTAAGGCAACACCAGGACCCAGACACACTTCTCCACATTTAATGGTGTCTCCTCTGCCATCGACCTAACTTTATGTAGCCCAGGGATCGCTGCTCTCTTCCTTTGGGATGTCCATGCGAACCTATCTGAGATCAATCACTTTCCCATTCTGCTTTCCCCACTCCAAGATCGCCCAAGTACAGCACGGGTACCCCAATGGGTGATTAAACATGTTGACTGGGATAAATTCCGGTAGCTCGCCGTATTTCATGAATCCCCTTCTCCTGACGTCGACGGTCATTGCGGTTGCGAGGGCTCCCATCCCTAAATCCGCACCATCGTCCCGTTCCCTGGTGGAGCGAGGAGTGTCGGTCAGCTATTTCTGACTGTCGAAGGGCCCTACGTCTCTTTCATTGACGTCCTACTTTGGAGAATCTGGAGTCATTCTGGATCCTACGTGCTCTAGCTCGCCTTGTCATTCATGAAAGCAGAAGAGAGTCTTGGAGAAAGTTTATGTCTACCCTTACAATTACCACTCCCACAACTAAGGTTTGGGACAATATCTGTAAATTACGTAATCTAACGGTTCATATGTCTCCTCCTCTGCGGAGGTCGTTAATGTATTGGGATCGATGTTCGCCCCTATTTCTAGCACTGCTAGCTACTCCAACGAATTCGCAGTTCATAAGCGGAACATCGAGCGCCATGCTATTGATTTTGGCCAAAGTCGGGGGGATGATTATAACTCACCCTTTACCAAAGATGAACTGACCTAGACCGGCAGCACAGCCTCCGGTCCAGACAACATTCATTATGAGATGTTGCGTCAGCTACCCCCTGCCGGACAGGCTCTTCTCTTAGACCTCTACAATAGTGTTTGGGAATCTCATCAGTTCCCATCACTATGGAGGCAAGCAACCGTTATGCCTATATATAAAAGTGGCAAAGATAAATTAGAGCCAACTAGCTAAAGATCGATAGCTTTAACTAGTTGTGTATGTAAAATATTGGAAAAAATAATTAATAAGCGACTTATATGGTATTTAGAATCTCGTAATCTTCTATCTAATATTCAATATGGTTTTCGCCGTAATCGATCCACAGTGGATCACTTTGTCCATCTAGAGACGGCTGTTTGTGACGCTTTTCTCCATAAGCAGCATCTTCTGGCTGTTTTCTTAGATCTGGAGAAAGCGTACGACACCACCTGGCGGTACGGCATTTTCCAAACACTTTTTAATTGGGAGTTTCGAGAGAACCTTCCAATTTTTATATCTAATTTTATGTCGGACAGACACTTTTGGGTAAGGTTGAATAACACCTTATCCGACGATTTTATTCAATAAAATGGGGTGCCTCAGGGTAGTATTCTGAGCTGAACGTTCGCTATTGCGATAAATAGCATTGTTGACAATGTGCGCTTGCCTGTACGTTCATGCCTCTTGGTGGATGACTAAGCAATTTATTGCAGTTCGTCAAAACTCCACAGGGCTGAACGGCAGCTACAGCTCTCTCTCAACAATCTTTGGTCGTGGGCATCGCGTAATGGCTTTCGCTTCTCTGCAGCCAAGACGGTTGTCCACTTCTACAGATTACGTGAAATACAGCCAGCCCCCAGTATTTTGATGAAGCACATTGTTTTACCAGTCTCAGAGAGCGTAAGGTTTCTGGGACTTTTATTTGATTTTAAATTAACTTGGACACCCCGCCGCTGCCCCCCCTCCCCCACATCAAAGACCTGAAAGAGAGGTGTATAAAAACTCTCAACCTGCTCAAAGTGATTAGCGGTCGGTCCTGGGGTGCAGATAGGGAAACCTTGATGCGCCTATATAGGGCCTTGGTAAGATCTAAACTAGACTATGGCAGTTTTGTCTATGGATCAGCGCCTTCCGAAATGCCATTTTGAACTTACCAAGTTCCCTAAAGCGACCACCCCAAACTTTGTATATGAGAGGACCTTCTACGAGCTCCTCTCCACTCGCTTCACGAATTCAAGCACATCTACACTGATGGTTCTAAATCTGAAGCCTTGGTGGGATGTGCTTTTGTTGTGGAAGGATCCAATTTTAAATTTGGTTTACTCGATGAAACCAGTGTTTTTATGTCTGAATTGTATGCCATTTTTAAATCTCTGTGTTTTGTATATCGAAATAGTCACCGTTCTGTTCTCATCTGCACGATTTCCATGAGGGCTCTGTTGGCATTGTCCACTCTCGACTCCTGGAATCCCCTCGTGCAGATGATACATGAGCAAATTTTAAAAAAAAATTATTAAGCTGGATGCTGGATTCCTGGCAATGCTGGTCTTTCAGGAAATGAACTGGCGGACCAGGCAGCCAAGGAGGCGAGTCTGGGTGTCATGTTTTTAGATCTAAAGGGTTATGTTTGGCGTGGGGTCTTACGCACCTGGCACGAGTAGTGGGTCTCGACCCCTGCTCAGAACAAGCTGCGGTCCATCAGGGATGGTGTGTCGCGGCAGCCCTCTTCTATACGAAAGGCTAGAAGAGAGGAGGTGATTGTGACGAGACTCCGCGTCGGGCATACATTTCTAACCCACAGATATTTACTAAGAGGGGATCCACCTCCAGTGTGTGAATTTTGCGATGCTCCCCTTAGTGTGTACCACATTTTGTTTGAGTGTCGCAAGTTTGTCCCTATTCACCTGGCCCTTAATTTTAAAGGTGACATTAAATTTTTATTATGCGACAGCACTGAAGGAGTTATTTGTTTACTCCATTTTATATGCCAGGTGAATCTTTTTAGTGCCATTTGAGTCACTTTTATAAAGTGACTCATCTGATTTTATCTCATATTGAGACCTTTTTTAACATTTTATTATACTTGAATGTGTTGTTTTGTCTTTTTAACCATTTTAGTACACTTTAACATGGGTTTTTTAACAGACTATTATTTTAACATGTTAGTCTTGTCTTTTTATTGGCATGATACACCTGTGGTTTTTTTTAGCAGGTGTTTCACTCAATTCTTACTTTGAGCCCATTTGAGTACCCCTATGGAGTGTCCCAAATGGGTATTTTTTCTCATATTGAGATCTATTATTATATTGTATTTTTGCATTGTGTCTTCACCTCTCTATAGAAACAGTTGAATATTTTGACACTCCCCTATGGAGATTTTACTATGTAGGTATATTATGTCAAGGCCCTAATGACCTCAGTGTGTCGATGGGCCCCTAAACACCAATAATAATAATAATAATAATAATTTAACAAATTCCCATTTGCAAAGCTTTCTTCTAATTTTATTTAAAGACCCATGTTAATGTTTGAATTTGTTTCCTTTAAAAACATAATAAATTTCAGGGTTAAAAGCTTAGCAAATATTTTATAGCTTAAAATAAAAGTTTGGTACTCAATATATCTCCTCCATAAGGAAACCCTCTTTATGCTTTATGAGGTAATGGTTTAATATTTGGGAGAAGGTACAGGAAATGTGGATGTAAACATATAAAAGGAACAAATACAATATGGCTTTTACAGTAAAAAGATCACAGTTCAGCTTTATTATTTTGCCATTGGACAAAGAGGTATTGGTTGCCTCTTAAAAAAATTGATCATTGCTGCCCATTCCCTTGACCTAGGTTTCCCTATTGGAATTCATCAGGGTGGAGTTTGAAAAGTGTAACACATTTTTCTAAAAGAGTAGTACTTAAGTTGACTGGTATCAGGTTAAAACAGATATAAGTCATATAGGCTTATTTCATAAATGTTTAATAAATAATCATTTTTCTCTTAATCTAGTCACTCATTGATACTGACCATTACTTTTCAGCCTTTTTTAAATTGCTTATGCACTTATAAGTACCAGATTATGATTAATCTATATTGGCATCAGTACACCTCAAGTATATAGCAATAACAAATAAGTAGCAATCTATTACAAATTTTTCCCCCATAAAATTATGGGCTGATCAACATTGGGCAGATTTACATTTAAAAAATGAATTATTTATTTATTTTTACAGTGTTGTATTGTGTCATTATAGGCGGCAGGAAGAAATAACATCGGAGCGAGAAGAAATTGACCGACAAAAGAAAATGCTGTTGAAAAAGCGACCGTCCAACAGCGAAACTGGACGAAAGCGCAACACAGGTCAACAAAGTCAAGGGTCGACAACGACGACGGCCATCTTGCACAACGGAACAGACGCCACATTTCTAAAGCCAGATCCTGTTCCTGGGTTCTCTTGGCAGGAATACTACGAAGCTGATGAGATTCTCAAAGTAATTTATGTTTATTATCATAGGGAGATTTTTAATTGTTATTTTATGCTAAGATTATAATTGAATTAAGTAAATATATTTTTTTTAATAGGGTAACAATCAATATAGATCTTTGATACCTCAAAAGGTCAAGCATCTTTTGAGCTATTGCTTTGTTCACAACAATATTAATTACGATATATTGGTTTTAACAAATTCCACAAATGGGTCCTTAGAACTGTAAGGCAATTTTTTTATATATATAAAATTTAAACCAAGCTGCCTACCAAAAAATAGTATTTTTTTAATTAAATATAAAGTGTATTATAGTGTTTTTATATGTTTGGTCATATAAGAGTTTTTTAGCTTCAGCAGACGTCTATGAAGGAGGACCAATTAAAGTAACAGCGTGATCTGTGAAACAGGGAATTTGCATGATCAGGAAAAGGTCTGAGAATTTTATAAAATTTTTGGTACTTTGTTTATATTCATTTACAAAAATACTCTACTTTTATTTACATTAGTAAAAATAATAATTTTCTTCTAGTTAATTCACCACTAGTGATTTGTGAAGCTTCGATATTATCTATATTGATTTAAATTTTATATTATTCAAGTTGATAATTTGAATCAAACCAAGCTAGAAAAAAATTCTAAGGTCTTAGGTCTTTATATTATTATTAGCACCGCGTCTTACTACCCGTTCGGGTTATACGCACTAGGTCTTTATAAATCCCACAATGGACCGATGATATTTTAAATATATTTTTAATAACCATTCTTGTGAGGTATACTTAATTATTACCATATTTACTGTAAAAAAACAACCTAAAACACCCTTTATAAAACCTATGGGTAGCCTATAATTACACCCTTGGATAAAACATAAGTGTTCCTACGATCTGGAAAGTCAGGGAAATCACAATTTATGTCACACTTTTGTTTTATCAGAAATTATAAATCTATAGAAAGAAGGTGTTACCAAAAGTGAAAGTAGTGTTGTGCCTTGAAGAAATCCTAACACTTTTGCTATAAAGGATGATTTATCTAAGGCGGATGTCATTTGGGTTTTGCAAGGTGTTGACAAAAAATGTATTTTAATTTGTGCGATAATTTAAGAACAATATTTTATTTGTTGTTTCCCAAGTTTTCCATTTTCAATGCCTTTACTCTTGGTGGAGACAAGGCTGCATATTTCATTGTGCATGGCTTGGCTCCATTCTTTCGGAACAATTAATGGACCACCTAAAATCATGTAACAACTTTGTAATTTGTTTTGATGAAGCATTGAATAAAGTTATTCAAAAACGACACATGGACATTGTAATCAGATTCTGGAATAAGAAATATCATAAAGTTACTTAAACATTGTGTTTTTCGATAGGAGCACCGCTGAAGAATTACTGAAGCATTTCTTGGATGGTATTCTGTAGATTGGGATATAAGTAGCTTATTGCATCACACGTACTACTTGTTCACTGACTCTGCAGCTTGTTGGGCATTGTTTACCCAGTTGACAGGGTGTACAACTTTTCCTTTGAAGTTTTGTGGTGTGAGAATTCAAAGTGCTTTCAAACAGCATTACATATTTGAAACCATGTTGTTAATTTTCTCAAAGAAGCAAAGCTTCCTTAAACAAAACCTGTACACACACTGAAAATACAGCCTTCTGATCCATTCCTGAAGTGTAAACTAGCTTTCTTTCCTTTTTTGAAAGGGTTAGATATATTTTATTCTTTTTCTCTTAACTGATTGTCAAGACTTCTTCTTTCCTCTTCCATGAGAGGTAAGGCATGGTCGGCTGTAGGGGAGGAAGGAGGCTGAAATAAATGCAATTAAATTAATATTTTAGCAATTATAATAGAAATGTTGTTATAAATTTGGAAGAAGGTATAGGAAATGTGGATAGAACTACACAATAGGAACGAACACAACATGGCTTTTACAAGAAAAATAAGAACACAACTCACACTTACATTGCTGCCATTGGACAAAGAGGTAGTGGTGTGCGAAGGCACACATGCCTAATAATAAGTTTAGTAAATTAATGATAAAGTTTTAATATCTACTTTCATCGTGGAGTTGATAAAATTATTTTGCAAATTTTGCATATGCTTTTCTTTTTATCTTCATTTCTATGATAATAATTTTAAATTAAATTCGGTTTCGTTTTTATCCCCCCCACTTTCCGTATCAGCCATTTTGAATAATATAGAAAACGCGAAGAAGCTATGAAAAACTTCTGTGACAAAATGCACTTGTAAATTTTTCACAGATAATTCCAAAAAGAGAGTATAAACTAAACATTAGACGTGAGCTGGGATGATAGCACAACTAAAGCAATTTCTCTAAGTATACCAATGTTATAACTCTATTTCTCTTTTCGCTTTATGAGGTAATTGTATTATATTTGGAATATAATATAATCTAATTTATACCAGTAACTTTGGTGTTATTTCTTTATATGTATTTTTATTTTTTACAAAATTATGTTGACAATGGTTAATATAATATATTAACATTTCCTTACCCGCTTTTAATCTATGCTTACGTTATGGTAGTTAAATTACTAGTCATTGTTAAAATTATGTTTAGTAACGTTTTTAAAATGATCAAATACTTAAATATGTAATATTTAGTAATATATAATTAAATGGTTTTATAACATAGGCCCGTGATTAAAAAATACATTAGCTGAACTTTATGTATTTTTTGGTGCTGATTTAAAATTTCTTTCACATCATGTTTTCTTGAAAAATTCAATTTTACTAGGATTTTTATGAACATTTACCATCTAAAAAAAGTTGGCATTGAATTTCTTCCCTCCCTGTCTGACCATCATTCTACTGTGGTGAAACCTACTCAATACCCCTCTGTGACACCTCCCTGTCGCCGTTTCTCCCTCCTCGTCGCAACCCCTCTCTACCAATAACGTCGCAAATTCTTATCTTGGTTTGCTGATCTCGCAGGAACGCTCACTACGTGAACGTAATCGGCAGTCAGCTTCTATTTTTTCGGGTTCTATCTGGATTGATCCTAAACGTGTTATTTTTCTTAAGACTGAATTCTCTCGACTTTTCTGGAATCATCAGAAGAGATATAAAAGATGTCCTCATGAGGGACTAGTTTATCTCCTCATGTTTGTAGCAAGATAAAAGACGTGGACATTTTTAAGTTTGTCTCAATTTTTCTTTCATGTGTAGTGTCATGCGTGCGCTGATAAAGTGAAAAGTGGAAACTTCACCACAGAAACAATTTTAACGGTTGCTTTTCTCTGTGCGTTTCGTGAAACATGGCTTCGAGTTCGAGACGTTGGGAAAATTTGCCAGATGACTTTTGTTACATATGCAGCGAATAGTGTGTTATTAAAAATTGCATGAAGAGCATTACAGACTATGTAAGACAACTTTATCTTCCATATTTTGGCATCAAACTCGAAGACCAGGACAAGTTGTGGGCTCTTCATACAGTTTGTGTGCAGTTTCTCAATGAGCTACGCTTATGGCTCAAAGGAAATAAGACCGCTTTACGATTTAGAATGCCTATGACATGGAGGGAGCCGACTCTGATGATTGTTACTTTTGTTCCTGCCATGTCCGTGGGTATAACAGCAAAAATCAAAGGCTAATCTCTTATCCTGATAACATTCCATCGGCAATACGTCTCGTTCCTCATGGACCTGATGTGCCAGTGCCTTTGCCTCCAACTGAATTTCCAGTCATCTCTTCAGACTCGGAACATCCAGAAGTTCAAGGCTCCGATACTGAATATAAGCCCTCTGGTGGTGATTCACCTCAGTCCTTCTCTCAGGTTTAACTTAATAATCTGACCATTGAGATCTGGGCATTTTGAAAGAGGCAGCTGAATTGTTGGGCTCCAGATTGAAAGAAAAAATGTTATTAGCCAAAGGAACCTCTTTTTATTGGTATAGGAATCGAGAAAAGGAATTTGTTAAGTACTTTGAGGAAGAGGAGAACCAGGTCTATTGTTCTTATGTTCCTGGATTGATAAGCAAATTTAATATTACGTACGACAAAGATGAATGGAGGCTGTTTATAGATTCATCAAAAAGGAGCCTTAAAGCTGTCCTTCTTCATCATGGAAGCCAGTATGCATCTGTACCAGTTGGACACTCGGTGCATTTAAGAGAACACTATAAAAACCTGGCTCTCGTCCTCAACAAAATAAAATATGCTGACCACAGTTGGACCATTTGCGGTGATTTGAAAGCTATCTTCATGCCCCTTGGTCAACAAGGTGGATATACAAAGTTCCCATGTTTCATTTGTGAGTGGGACAGCCATGATAAGACTCAATATTGGGTCAAAAAAGAATGGCCGAAAAGACAAAATCTTGAATCAGGCACCAAGAATGTGATTTGGAACAGCTTAGTTGATCCTAAATAAGTTTTGTTACCCCCTCTGCATATAAAATTAGGTGTAATGAAGCAGTTTGTCAAGGCTATTCCAAAAGATGGTGATTGTTTCGAATACCTGTGCAAAGAGTTTCCAGGTCTATCTGAAGCCAATTTGAAAGAGGGAATCTTTGTTGGTCCAGATATCCGCAAGCTTTTGAAGGATAAAGAATTGGAGACTAGCATGACAACAAAGGAAAAAGAAGCTTGGGTTGCCTTCAAAGATGCCGTCAGTAAATTTCTGGGTAATTACAAGGATCCTGACTATAAAGCAATTGTTATGAATATGATGTACAAATTTCAAGCGTTGGGTTGCTCCACGAGTGTCAAAATACATTTCCTTCACTCACATGTGAACTCTTTCCCCAAAAATTTAGGATCAGTCAGCGAAGAACAGGGTTAAAGGTTCCACCAAGACAAAATATATGGAGAGCAAATATCAAGGAAGATGGGACAAGAACATGCTCGCCGACTACTGTTGGATGTTAACACGAGATAGGCCTGAGATTGAACATAAAAGAAGAACATCAAAAAGAGTATGTGCTTAAATAGAAACTCTTTTGTTTTGTTTTTTGTTCATTTTAAAATTTGTTCAAACTTTCATGTACACACTACACATACATAATATTTGCTCCTCTTGGTCAATCATCTATTTTATGTAAGTTACCTTAATAAAAACAAATTAAAATAGTAGGTTGGTGATTTTCTTCTAGAAACTGCACCATAATATGATGTAAAACATTTAAACTCAAGGGAACTTTTTGTTTTTCTCTCGACTAGAGGCTGCTTGTGTGATCTGGCCAACAGTGGTTTTCATCCATTTAAACATATAAAAATTAATCAATTACTGGGGAAAAAAATCAACCTCACCAAGAATCGATTATTTTACATATATTTAAATGGATAAAAACCACTGTTGCCAGATAGTACATGAAAAATTGTTGGAGAGAATTCCTTTTCAAATAGGATTTTAGCAAAAATATCGATATTGATTTTACCAGAAATACTGACATGATGGGAAAAAATGGAGGACATTTTTGAAATCAGCACACCAAATAACATAAAACTCTGCGAAAACTTATCTTGTATATTTTTAAAACTTTAATTCCGCAGGCCTATGTAATTTATCGAATTATCATCATTCCTTCTAAATTTTTTGTATATGCGAAGGTTATTGTAGATGTCGAAGTCAAAGCCAAAGGAGATTTGACCTCTGACTTCGACTTTTAGAAGCTCAAAATAGTGGGCCCACAACATCAACAGGAACAAACAACATCATCCCTCTGGTCACTACATACCACCCTAGACTCCACAAACTCAACAATCTCTTGAAAACAGGTTTCCCCATATTGCAATCCTCCACCACTACACAACTTGTCTTCGAGGAACCTCCAAAAGTAACCTATAAACAACCAGCCAATCTACGCAACTTACTTGTAAAACCCAAACTGCCGGACCCCACTATTCAACCCGAACCCAAACAAATATCAGGTTCCTTTCCCTGCAAAACCAGCACAATACATAAACCAACAAATTCATTCTCCAGCAACATAACTAAAATAAATTATCCTATAAAAGGCCACCATACTTGTGATTCTGAAAACCTCATCTACCAACTGGAATGCAACCAGTGTCAAGCACAGTACATTGGTCTCACAACAGAAACACTAAGAAAGAGAATGAATGGTCATCGACATGACACAAAAATGAAAAATAAAGAGAAGCCTGTAGCAGCACATGCTGAAACCCATAATCGTGACTTTAATAACAGTTACACAACCAAGGTGGTCAAATCCCTGAACAAAGCAATATGCAACCCTTCACAACTAAGGATATGGGAACAAGCCCATCAATATATCATCAAATCCAGACAAGCCCCTAACCTCAACCTTAGGTAATTCCTCTCCTTCCTACCAGCACACTTATTATTAGATTCAATATAACATTATTCATAGTGCTGCTATCTATACAATGATTACATTCAATATAACATTATTCATAGTGCTGCTATCTATACAGTGATGTCATAACTGAAAAAGAGTCAGCTGTGGACAGTCAACCTTACAGTTCAACCAAAAGCATCAGTCTACTCTCCTGACCTGATGAAGCTGTTTGTGGCAGTGAAAGCTTGTCCTTAAAAATGTGTGCGTTTTTTAGTGTTCTATCTAAACAATTTCTACTCCAGTATCACCTAGGTAAGTGTGCTGGCTATCCCTCCTAATTTAAACCATATTTTGTTTCACTATAATTATATCCAAATTTGTATTTGTAATTAAATGACAAAGTAAAATAAATACTTTACCAAAGAGAAAATAAATTAAAGGAGTGTAGGGGAGATAAAAGGAGGATTGCAAGGGGTTGATGATGTTTGAGGTTGAGCATTCCTCCTTTCTTCTTTTATAAAATACTTTTTCCCATTTTAACTACAGGCCCAAGAACATAAAAACATCATTTTTAATTATTTATTTTGGCACTATGGGGTGAATATAAGGTTTTTAACATGTCCTACTTTTTGACACCCAAAATATGCCGAGTCCTGACTGAATTTATATTAATAGAGGTCACATCACCATGTACAAGTGTGCAGTAACACATATGCGCGTCACCATCTCAATAACACCCCGATATCATTATAAATAGTGCTCAGTCACAGGGCAATATTTCAATATAATCCCATGACATCATAAATTGGCACCGAAGCGCAGGGAAATTATATCCATATCATCATAATGTTAATGGGATGTTTTTCTGCTTGCCCAATAACTACCACTGTGGATCTCATGTTGATGCTGTGTTATGTACCTATTCGGAAATTCCACTATCCTTCTGAAGTTGTAGACTTTGCAAGAGGAAGAGCATTCTTTAAGAAAAGTTATTAATTTATTAAATAGCCCTAGTCCTTGCCAATTCATTTTTGATTTGTTAATTAATCCATGACAATCAGTCTTGGGTGGTTATAGTACCAAGAGCTCTGCCATTGAGGTGTTGTCTTAAGGCATGGGTGGGAAAATCGGGATTTATCAAGAGCTGGCGAGTTAGCCTAGAAATAAAAAGTAGATTTATGTTTTAATATTATGTAAGTATTTAAGAAATAGTATAAAAAAAGTACACGACAAGTATTATGCCTGCCATTGGGCTTTCCTATTTTCTGTGCATGAAATCTTGTCTGTTAAACGATATCCCTACATATTACATTATTTAAGGAAATACAAATACATTTTAACAGATAAACTTCTTAAATACATTTACGGCACAGATTTATCTGATTACCAAACCCTTCCTTCACCTCTGACAAGACATCTTGTTAATGTGGGGAATGCCAGGCCTACACCGTGGTTCGGATTCCACGTTAAACTGTAGGTCCTCCATTTCATCTCGCAATCACCCTACCATTACACATTAGCGTAAGTGCGTATAACCCAACGAGTAGTAAGACGCGGTGCTAATAATAATAATAATAATAATAATTAAATACATTTAAAAGTAATATCAAGTATGTCCCCTTTACTCCCAAATCTTATCCGATCAACTTTGTAACTCCATGAAATGTGTTTGTTGGTGGAGAATTGGCGTCCTCATGCTAAATACCTCATTTCATTCCCTCGATGTTTACTTTTTCTGCCCTGATTAGTTGGCTGATCACGCCTAATTAATCCTATTTTGTGTAGTAATTTTTTTTATTCATTGCTAAAAAATATGATCCAAGCTTAAAAAATAGGAATAGATATATTAATAAAAGTATATCAAGATAGAATCTAAAGAAGTGCTCTACTGAAGTGGAAAATTACTTGCCGATTTGAAAAGTTAGTATTCTAAATTTAGAATTAATGATTTGATAACTCATAGAAATGTTTCTTAGCAGGTAACTAAAACATAAGAGTTAACTTAAGCATACTGGTTTAGTTGAGAAAGTTTTTTGGTATTCTTACGGATAAAGCTCTGGTTCACTCTAATTCATTCAGATAGTTTAAATGTGTTAATTATTGTGTAACTAGCTATTAAATTCACTCACTGTGTTATGTAACTATTATAAAAATATAATTCAGCCATAAACTCTTCATTGTTAAACACCTATACAATTTGATTCCTTTCTGATCAAATTGTCATATACTTTTAATGTATCATCAAATTCTTTAAAAAAAAGTAAGTTACTAGCATGATTTAAAATGCTAAATTTAGAGTAAAACTATAAAGGGGGGAAATAAATATAAACCTAAATTATTGGAATATTTTATAACTATACTGATAGTGAGAACATATTATTAACTGATATACTTGAAGGGTGTGAAGGGCAGATAAAAATGAAGTATTAACTCGTTCAAATGCTCATTGCTACTAGAATTGTTGAAACTTGCAAGCTCTTTTACTTTACAAACAACTAAATTTAGGTGATTAAGAATAAATTAACAAAATAAATATTGTAAAATAATATATCAGTAATAGTTGACAGCTAAGAATCAAAAAACCTAACCACTTTGTAGTTAGGCCTGAGAGAGGGTGATATGGGTATCCCTGTGCATAATGTATAATAGCAGACTTAAGACTTTGGGAGGAGGATATTGTATACTGTTGTAGTAACAAATACATGTTTCTTCCAGCTCAGGCAGAGTGCCCTGAAGAAGGAGGACGCAGACCTACAACTTGAGATGGAGAAGTTGGAGCGGGAACGAAACCTGCACATACGAGAGCTCAAGAGGATTCACAACGAAGACCAGTCACGTTTCAACAATCACCCGGT
Source organism: Timema douglasi (assembly GCA_901482245.1). Classification (NCBI taxonomy): domain Eukaryota; kingdom Metazoa; phylum Arthropoda; class Insecta; order Phasmatodea; family Timematidae; genus Timema; species Timema douglasi. The sequence continues at coordinate 42,687 of CABEEJ010004503.1, forward strand.
CCTCAACGAGCGATACCTCCTCCTCATGCTACTGGGCAAGGGTGGTTTCAGCGAGGTGCACAAGGTTAGTTTAAGTGCACTACATCTGGTACATCATTAAACTCTAAATATTTTATGAATGAGTTCTTAGAATCCTTAAGCATATTTGATATATGAAAAAAAAAGTTATATTCAAATATTTATAAAAAAATAATTAAGCTTTATAATAATTATGTATTTTTTTACATCTGGGTCAATTTTCTTTATATAAGCCATAAATGTTGTGCTTCTGGCTTGCTAGACCTGCCAGTAGTGAAAAAATACATACTTGATTAATAAACTTGACCCAGGCCAGGGGCTGGAAACAGTAATATATGTGAAAACAAGGAAGAGAACACGGTTAACACTTTACATAGCTGTCATTGAACGAAGGAAAAATGGCACCAAACAGTTATATTTATTTAAACCTTGGAAGGAGGATAAAAGTGCAAGACCTACACACTCACTAGAAAATTGTAGGCCTCAACGTTCACAACTAAAACACAGCTGCAACTCCAAAATCCAAGCATTTTGTTGAAGAAGGGGATTGATATAATAGAGCCGGGGCAAATATCGCCCACAATTTTAGTTCTATAAGTGTATGTGAAAGGGTTTAAATTTTTTATCAAGTGAAATTGTCTTGTTCCAGGCGTTTGACTTGAAGGAGCAACGCTATGTGGCCTGCAAAGTTCACCAACTTAACAAAGACTGGAAGGAAGACAAGAAGGCCAACTACATCAAGTGAGTGTCTGAACCCAACTCAATACATAGTCTTTGTTTTAGTTGTGCTTGTTTAATATGTTAATATATTCCGAGCCATCTAAACTTGATAGCTTCGGAAGCCTGAGAACTCTATGTCAATGTTTACACTTGAATTCTGCTATCTTCAACCCCGACTTCAAGTCCAAGGTTGTGACATTGCGTCTTTGAAAACATTTTGGTTAGTATTGACTAGGGTTGTTAAACCCAATACCCTTGATTCTTACTGGTATCGAGAATCAATCTTAACATTGTGATTCTTAGCTCTCAATAAAACTGGCAACTAAACAAAACGGCAACATTCAAAATAGATAATAGTCGATTATCTCTCATATTAGTTTAGTTGCCGTTTCACTTAAATGCCGCCAAATTGTAAATATACTGTAATGGTCAAAATATAATATGACCCTAACATTTTGAGACGATTTACATGAAAAATAAATGGTCTCGAATATAATACAACCTGACATTAACACAGTGACAAGAGGTAAAAACTAGAGATGGGCCCCTCGAATCCACCAAATCCTGACAAGTATTTGAGATTACAGGATTCGGTATTTTACTGGATTCAATGATCGAATCTTTCACCGTATAAAGCATAATATTTTGAATTCAAAAATTAGACCTACTTTAAAAGCACAACTTAATCCATAATCATTATTTTGTCGGATAAAAGAGATAAGGATACATAAAATCTCTGGATTTTTTTGGTTGTTTTTAATTATAATTGTTAGGTGTAAAAAAAATCTACTGTGCCTAGTGCCCTACCCTCCCACCTCTATGGAAAACTTTGACTCGACTGTTGTAGCTCATGCTCACTTCTGAAACTTTAACCTCACAAAAAATCTTGTAAGTATTTTAATGAACACATTAAAACTTTTCAAAAACTGAAAATCTAAAAGACAATTACAAATAAACTCAAAATAAATAAAACAAATTATGGCCTTTTTTTTAAATAGAAATAAAAACACATTACACACAGTACAAAGTCAGCCACCGTATATGATTACTCGCCAGATTGATGATTAAATAAACACTACTCTTGATTCTTACTACACGACTGGTTTTAAATATCCACAACTTGGCAAATAACCCCGATTTATTTTATATGATCCTTAAGTTAGATATTTTGTTGGGTTTCATGAAAAATAAATACCTTTAGCAGTCAGACACCAATAAAACTGTTTATTCATGCCTACCAACCTACATATTGTACATCAATTGTTTGTTTAGAATCAATTCAGGTAATTTGATCACTTAGTAAGTGCTATCGAGTTTTAAGAATCAAAGACTTGCTAATTCATAATTTGTTTTTAAATTTATATTGACTAAGAGTTTATTATTTAAATAAATATGTTATTGAAGTAATTGTAAAAATATCCAATTGAAGTCTTGCCTAATAAAATAGGAATGAATTGCAAGAGTCGAAAATATGTTTGTGTTTTAATTAGAATGTATTCTCATAAATCGATATTGCAAGAATCGAGTATATTTCTTTTTTTCTATGCGAAGATAAATAATAGATATAAAAGATGATAATAATAATACATACTTAGGCATTATTGAGTTCACTATTTCCAATGTATGTTTAATTGTTAAGCATGTTATTTTAGTCTCTTTTTTATTCTGTTTTGTATTTTTATTTTTACTTATTAAAATAAATTATAATCCTTCAATGATGGTTAAAGTTTATCAAAAGGTAACTAGGCCTAATCTGTTTGTTTATTTAACTTTTTTTTTAGAAACTTAACTCATTCTATCAACCCTTTTAAAAATAATTGAAAGACACATACATTTTTATTGATTTGATTTTTAAACAATTATGAGTCTAGGTTGTTTAATTTGGTTGAATTTTAACCAATATTTTGCTAGGGTGGTTGGGGTTGATTAAAATTTAAAGTATGGTTGAAATAGACCTACATTACAAAACTGTAAATTATGATTTATTTGTAAATCATTAAAATTTCTAACAATTTGCTAGGATTCGGATTTGAGATTCGAAGATAAAATGTAGATTCGGATTCGAGAAATAGTGTATTCTACCCATCTCAAGTAAAAACATAACAACTTTGACACATTTTTTTAAAAAGTAATAGTTAAGTGAAACTGTCAGAATATATGAATCAATTCTAAACAAACAATCAATATAAAATATGTAGACTAGGGATGACAATCTAATCACAACGTGTATATCGAAAGCTACAATATTCCTAACAGATTAAAATGGCTGCCATCCTGTGATTTATTTTTTGTAGTTCTTCAATTATTAATGTTTTATTTATCTCTTTCAATAAGACAAGTTTAGTAAAAAATATAACAAAAATCAACGTAGTTAATAAAAATTAAACAATAAACCGTTATATTTATTTTAATTTTTAATTCACTAGATTATCGATATATTGTTGCCAAAACTTCATCACTAATTTCTAACTAGCTAACGTGGGAAATATGTTATTTCCGTTATAAAATCAGCAATTTATTGTATTAATCTTGAGTATATTTGAATTCTTTGTTTTTATTTTCAGTTTTGGAGAATTTTTATGTGTTTAGTAAATACCTATAAGATTGTGAGATTAAGAGTTTCAAACAATATGGGTTGTAATGACAAAGTCCAAGTTTTGCTTTGGGAGTGGATTAGGGTTTCAAGCATGTCGGATTTTCTATGCAATAATGCTTGGAAAAATAATGAAAAAGGAAGGGTTCAAGAATCGGAATCTAGAATTAAAGAATCGAGGTTGAACTTAAGAATCATAATCCAAAAAAACTGGTATCATGACATCTCTAGTATTGACCCTATTTAACGCCACCAAAATTTGATACATAAAATCTATATTTAATTTGTGCACAGAAAGTCATCCATATTGACTGTGGTCAAAATATAAGTTTCTGGTCCACAATGCTTAGAGTGAAAACTATGCTCCTTGTACATCGTTTAGTAGCTATAATTACTAGCCAATGGGTACTTTTAGACCAGTACTCCTAACCTGTGGGCATAAAACAATTGGGAAATAATGTTAAAAATCATTTCTTTATCCAAGAACTGGGCATTTTCTATTTTATTACCTTTGCCAAAGTAAATAAGATTTTTTTTATTTTGCAATATTGGCATTGCTCACTACCAATTGTAATCTAACTATTAGGTGGCCATATTGAAATGAGACACTCGTGCACATGAACATGCAAGCTCGCTAGCCTCAACTTCACGCCTCAATTCTTCTCTCTACCCTCCATATCAGTTAGCATTGTGGTCAACAAAACAGCAACTTAAACATAACACAAACACCTAGGATGAATTTTAAACAATCTGGACAAATTTTGGGTAAATTACACTCACATTTACCCAATAGTAGCTATCCGAGCATTAGGTACAAATTTAATGGGTGTTTTTTAATACAAATTTGTTTATTATATTTGGAATAATGTATAGTTAAGGTGTATAGAAATACATTAAAAACCAAAAACAATATATATTTTTTTTTTTTTACATTGGAAAGAAATTCACACTTAACATTGCTTCCACTGGAAAAAGTAGTTGGCACCTCTTGGAGAAAATCGACTGTCACCGCCCAATCCCCAGGTCTAGATATCATTCTATCTGAACTCATCAGGGAGGAGTGTGAAATTCGCAACACAACTTTTTAAAAGAGGAAACCAACAAACACAAATGGTAGAAAAGGGAAATTTGTTAGGAATGATAGGTCACATAGTTAGGAACATGTAACAGGAAAACATAACATTCTATTTGACTTGGGAATATAAGCCTTCAATTATGAGTGAAGAATGACCTTGGGGACAGGATGACTCCTAATTAGCTCGCTAGTAAGAGCATCGGCACACTAAGACAAAGGTCCTGGATTGCATACCAATGTCCAGGTGACATTTTTCAATTTAAAGAAAGAATATGATATTTAGATGCCTAGTATCTATTTTGTCATCTATCACAATTGTTTGTTCAAGATATATTATTTAAAATACAAACAATAGTTACTAGCTACTATTCATGGAAAAGATGAAAACAAATAAAACAGAATCTTCTCAGCCTTTGAATAATTTTATGCTATTTGTGAGATTATAAATTAATAATTTTTGCTCTCAGGTTAGTATTTCAGTATAATTCCAAAAAGTTGCCACATCATATTTAAGTTTTTTACTAAAATTTTATTTATGTTAAATAATAGTCTTACTAAAAACCTAATGTATAAATAATTGTGTATATTGAAGCATAATATATATTTCATGTTAACTTTAGCAGGATTCATGGGTTTTATTGAAGGATGTTCTGAAGGGTCATCTGATGCCACTTTCTAATATAAGGGTATGGTACATAATGTGTTTTTTTTAGGATATAGCCTACTATCCTTAACCCTTTTGCACTCAACACATTTTCACTTGGCTAATCCAAAAAACTTGTGCTAATTTTCACATATTTACCTATTAAACATTTTAAATTTTCCCATTGAATTAGTTTTCAATGTATATTTAATGGAATAAATCACACTTATACCATAAACATTGAAGATATGGAAAAAAAATATTTCATAAATAATTTGACTTAAGATATTTTGAAGGAAAAAAATATTGAAATTTGAAAACTTGGAAAAAAACTTATTATTCAAAGTTAAAAAAAATCACATCTTCCTTCTTCATCAGTCATCCTACAAGAAAGAGCACTGATTTCTATAAAATTTGATATACAAGGCATTCACGAGCTAAGTTTACCTGAATGACAGCTCGAAATGTTACTAGAAGTAATCCCTAATATCACTACGCCAACAGCTGACATCTATCACTTTGGATGACTGTAATGAAAACAGATAGTAATATATTAATGTGATAGTTAACCACAGTAATTTAGGCCAATATTATTTATATATTTTTTTGAGGTCGGACACAAAGTTTATTTATAGTTTTATTCCCCTTAAAAAATATTAACACCACTTTCACAAAAACTTCTAAGGAACATAGCCTCAAAATGGCGATTGACAAATTTAAACCATATGATTGAACATAACGGTAAACAAGTTTTTTTACAATGATGCGGACACGCAGTTGATGAAAATACTTTATTCAGTTAAATATTTCAAAATATGATAAAATAATCATAAAATCATGTATTGTATGTAAAAAAAAATGACAACAATTTTCTCTTTTCCAAGTATAAATACGATGCCTGTATTAAAAGGTATTGATGTATGCACCATATTACACAAAATCAGTAACGTTCCAAAACGAAAAATAAGTACTTTTAATTATGTTTAAAATATTGTTTCGAGTTGGATAAAAATAAATTATTTAAAAAATAAAATAGTATAAGAAAACTTAAGTTTATGTTATTTTAAATGTAATATATAACAGGTAATTAAAGATCTTTACATTTATAACAAAACTGTGATCTTTTACAAGTGTTGGCAACCCAAAACCTAAACTTATGATTTTCGAACTGTCATCCAAGTAAAAACCTATCTTGAATGGAATATAAGTTTGGTTTTTGTAGGTTTGTCTTATAACTATGACTTTTTGTAAAATCATCCCTACGGGACAATACTTACAATTTTTAAGTCGGCGCCTGTGTTTGGGAAAACACTCTCCATGAAGTTGTAAGATCTGGGTTACTGTCTTCACTAGTGGTATCAGAGTCACTTTCAGGCACAAAGTCACTCTCACTGTCTTAAGTGATTCATTTAGCCTAGAATTTGGAACAGCCATTGCTGAGATAAAAATCAAATCAAACTATTGTCCTAACACTTAGGCCTAGATACCTTCCAATAAAAATAATTATGATGAAAATAAGTAAAAGATAATAAACAAACTTTGGAAAGAAAATAAAATATCAACTGCAAAACACATAATGCACATTAAATAAAGAGAAACACAGAAGACAGAAACGTAATCGCGCCATGATGTAAACATGTGAAAGTAATAAACTTCATTTATTATAAAAAAATATCTCTTAACATTACAGGGCTTTCTGTTGAAGAAAATATTAACTATAACTTCACATTTATGATACAGTCCTTGTGGTGACATCTAGTAATAATAGATATAACTAAAAAACTAGATTTGGCTGGTGCCAAGGAATCTGCTGTGTGAGTGTTTTAGCCACTACTTGGTGTGCTGAGCGTTTAAGGGTTTAAAACTATCAGTAGAACAGGCCCGATTGTAAAACATCTCCCTGTCTTGATTTTTTTTTTTTTAACTGACAAAGCAAATTTTTTCTAAGGATGGAAATCATCCAAAGTAACGTGGGGAGGGTTACAAGAAGCTTCCTGGCAGCATTGTATAAATCCTCGCGATAACACCAGAAAACAGAGTGAACATGTGTTAAACACTCGCACAGTCAAAGAGTTGGAGATGAACTAGTCATTCCAATTCACCTTACATTATATTCACTCTTTAGTAACCATAACCAAAGAATGGAATAAATTCACCCTAAATATTAATGTGTGATGTTTAACCGAAGTTATCTTTAATTTAAATAGAACCCGGTATTATTTTTGGTGGAAAACATGAAATTACCTCGTGCCCAGACAAGATATAATTAAATATTTAGATCTAGCACCAAGATATAATTGACACACGTAAATCCAGGGTGATCAGGCTGTGTTTATACTTAGCCAGCTAGGATCTGAACCAAGGACTATGGGATGGATACAACTGTGTGCCTTTAGAATATTCAAAAAAGTGTGTGTTGCTTAGCATACTCACATATTAATATTGTAAAGAAAATATACCAAATGGTTGACATCGTCTATATTGGAATTAACTTAGTCAGAAAAAGGACTAGTTGATAACCCTAAAAAATGTATTATAAAAACTAATGTTTGTAGAAGTAAGTCTTCAGTATCAACCTTCTATTTTGTTTCAGACATGCATTGAGGGAGTATAACATCCACAAGGGGTTAGACCACCCTCGCGTCGTCAAGCTTTATGATGTGTTTGAAATAGATGCAAATTCTTTCTGCACTGTATTGGAATACTGCGATGGTCACGACCTGGACTTTTATCTCAAACAGGTTAGTGAATCTGACATTTCCATGATGTAAGCACCTATGATAAACACAAGAATATAATTAGAGTTGGTTTTAATCCAAATATTGGAAACAATTATGAACATAAGAGGAAATATAAATATAATAATAGTATATTATAAAATACATATAGTAACATTCTTTCTTATAATCTACTCATTATAACATTCATACATTCAGTTAAGTGTTAAATTTTTGGTCTGTGGCCTGGTTAAGTTCATAATTGGTTATGAACCGTCAATAGGCAATGTTAGGGCTTTAAAACAAATCTTACTTGAAAAATATCTACTTTTTATATATATTTTAATCTTGAATCAGAAAGTTTATCGACTCTCGAATATCCTTGAGAATTTAAGGGCCGTTCCATAATTCCACCCCCCACCCGCACCTCCCTCCTGCCCCCGCAAATGTATAATAGCTGAAAGGATAATTAGGATAGGCCTAGATAAGAACAAACAAACTTCTCTCTTAAATTCCTCTTACCCTTTTAACATGTCCCACTTTTTTACACTTCCACATTTACATTGTTTTAATTTTCAGAAATATTTATTTTACACATCAAGAGACACATACCAAACCCATAAATCACAGTAGAAAAATCTTTTCTATACTGTCTTATCATAGCCTATACATGTTATATTATAAGATTGCAGAATTTTAAACATCTTAACCATGTTCATCACAATTCGGTCAAGAGACCAGAGACATTATTGGTATCTTATAATAATGATCTTTTGACTAGGGCTAAGGTCTAAGCAAATAATTTGAGTGAGAAAATTCTTACAGCCTAACACCCCTTCC
>CABEEJ010004503.1:51433-63135 GCA_901482245.1 Timema douglasi
CGCCCCCCCCCCCCCACACACACACACACACACACACACACACACACACACACACAAATTGGGATTGTTCATCTTTTCTTGGATGATCGGCAGGCAATCTCAAATCTGACTGCCACTTGCAAGTTGACAGACACGGATGTTCTTTTCATGTTGTGTACTGTTGTTGATGGGTGGAAATAACCGGCAGGAACACAGGAAAAATGCCTCCATTTTCATTCTTAACCTCAATTTTGATTACTGCTACACTATCAAAATGTTACAATTAGAGATGGGCCACTTGAATCTTCGAATCAACCAAATCCTGACAAGTATTTAAGATTTGAGGATTCTGTGTTTTACTGGATTCAATCAATGATTGAATTTTTCACCTCATAAACAAAGCATAATATGTTGAATTCAAAAATTACTTAGCTAGGCCTACTTGAAAAGCACAACTTAATCCGTAATATTTATTTTGTCGGACAAAAGAGATAAACATTTTTAAAATCTTCTAAAAAAAATGTTAGGTGTTGAAAATCTTGCGTGCCTAGTACCCTATCCTCCCAACTATATGGGAAACTTTGACTCGACCGTTTCAGAACATGCTCACTTCTAAAACTTTAACCTCACGAACAATCTTGTAAATATTTTCATGAACACATTAAAACTCTTCAGAAACTGAAAATCAAAACTAGAATTACAAACAAACTCGAAATAAACTACGGCTTTTTTTTTAACAGAAATAAGAACACATTATGCATGATAGAAAGTCAGCCGCCATGCCGTATATTATGTTTACTCACCCGAGTGATGATTAAAATAAAAATACTGTTAATTATTACTACCTAACTGGTTTTAATTATCTACAACTATGCGAAGAACCCCAATTTTTTGCATACAATCCTTAAGTTAAACATGTTGGGTTTCATGAAAAATAAATACTGTCAACAGTCAGAAAGCGATAAAACTGTTTATTTATCCCTATCGACCTACGTATCGTATAATCGACTGTTTGTTTAGAATCGATTCAGGTAATCTGATCACTTAGTAAGCGCTCTCGAGTTTTAAGAATCAAATAACAACTTGCTAATCCATTATTTATTTTAAAATTGATTTTAACTTAGTTTTTATTGTTTTTAAAATGTGTTATTGAAGTAATTGTAGAAATATTCAAACTTAGTCCTGCCTTATAAAATGGGAATGAACATATTGTAGTTGAAAATATGTTCGTGTTTTAAATAGAATGTATTCTCAGAAATCGATAATATTGCAAGAATTGAATATATTTGTTTTCTACACGAAAATGGATAATGTATATAAGAAAATAATAATAAAACATACTTAGGCATTATTGAGTTCACTATTTCTAATGTACGTTTAATGGTTAAGCATGTTGTTTTAGTCTTTAATAAAAATATCCTTTTGTATTTTTATTTTTGCTATCTTAATACGATAAAATATCCTTTAATGATTAAACTTGATCAAAAGATAACTAGGTCTAATCTGTTTATTTCATATGTTTTTTAGAAACTTAACTCATTCTAACAACACACTTAAAAATAACTAAAAGACACTCAAATTATGATTGATTTGATTTTTAAACATTAAAATGAGTCTAGATTGTTTAATTTGGCTGGATTTTAACCTGTATTTTGCGAGGGGTGGTTGGGTTTGATTAAGATTTGAAAGCATGATTGAAATAAATCTTAATTCACAGTTTAGGCCTATATTGTGTAATGTAGGTCTATTTGTAAATCATTAAAATTTATAACGATTTGTAGGATTCGGATTCGAAAATAAAATGTAATTCGGATTCGAGAAATAGTGGATTCGAGCCATCTCTAGTTACAATCCTTTCAATATAAAAGTCCCAGTTACATAAAAAGATCAAAAAGTTTAGAATCCCCAAACCTAAATACAGTGGGCGCTGCTTTATGTGATCACATTTGGACTGAGAGGAATTGATAATAATAAATAATGCCACATTAAATAAATACAGATTTGTGTTATAAACGATCACAAGAAGAAACCACAGTATTGATTCTACCATGTTTTCCCTTTAATTTGTGTATGTTAAGACAAATTACATATGAATATGTATTGTATAAACTTTTACTGTGTTTACATTATTATACTTTTTTTTAATACTGACGAAATTACACTAAAGTACTTTACATACATTTTAACGTTAAAAAAATGTCTCAACATAACAAAAGTGCTTTATCTGATAAATTGAGTCTATATCATATTTGTTTATAACACAAACAATGCACATAAATAATGTTTTATCAATTGCAGAAAACACTTGAAGCTAAAACCAAACCAGTAATCTAAAATTATTATTTTAGTATTTTCACTGTACAGATTTGAAAGAGAGAAAAAACCACATAATTTATTTACAGAAATACAAGTGTTTCTTTCACATAATTTTAGTGTACAATAAAAGTAACATTGTCAATACATAATATGTAGTATATTATATTTGGGAGACGGTATCGGAAAGGTGGATAGGAACACACTAAAGGGACAAACACAATATTGCTTTTAACATGAAAAGAAGAACACGGTTCACACTTTACATCGCTGCCATTGGACAAATTGGTAATGGTTACCTCTTAAAAGAAAATCGATCATCACTGCCCAAACCCCCGACCTAGGTCTCATTCTATCGGAACTCATCAGGGAGGAGTGTGAAACGCGCAACACAACTTCCTAAAAGAGGAAAAAAAAACACAAGAAGGAGAAAATGGAAAACATAAAGAACATATAGATAGGAACATGTAAAAGGACAAACACAGAAAAAGGACATTGGATGCAAATATATAACACATCTCTATAAGGAAAACCTTTTTTCGCTATGTAGTATAAAAAGATTACCTTTTAAAAACATTGTCAGTTTTACAGTAAACGATAAGATAATCATTTTTTTTAAAGTTGTCTATTGTAGACAGTATGGTGTTATTTATTAATTAATAGATAGTAAAACATTTGTATTCTTAATGCTTCCCGAAATATGTTGACCTATGATGCATTCCTCGCTGTAAAACTTCTAGCGCCTGTCTCATCTTTTTGTTCATAAGCTCTGTTTTACTTCATTACATTCCTTTTCATTAACATTTGGCTCAATTTCTTCTTCAAGTTGTGCAATAAAGATACCGTCCCTCACCTTTCACGCCTTCACTTTCATTGGTAAAACCACCAAGTTTAAAACAGTTTCAAATTGTACTTGATGAGAGTTAACTCCAAGACATTGTTAAAAGATGCAGGTTGTCTAGAATGGTTGTTTTTTAGCCATTTATTTAGCAGTCAGCATTTTGTCGATGTCCTTATTTTCTAATATGCGAGTACGCATTTCTAGACGGTAATATGGCTTGATGGTCCGAATTTCACCCTGATCACATGGTTGTATCAATGATGTGGTGTTGGGAGGCAAGAAAACATTTTTGATGGGTTTTTGTTAATCGTTGACCTTGTGGTTGGCACAGTTATCCATCAGAAGTAGAATTTTGCTATTCAGTCTTTAGTCCCATTTCATTAACAACTCATTAAAGATTAGAGATGTCATCCAGGCATTACTGTTCACAAAATAGTCTACAGGCAATTTTGTAACTCCTTTGAAACATCACAGATTTTTTCTTTTGCCATAATAGAGCCCAGTTTCCGCGTTGTAGATGTCACACGACAAGAATCCTGAACAAATTTTCGGCCATTCATGCATACATTCAACGGAAAGTCACATTCCATCCATCACACACGTGCGCGTGCGCATGCTCGCGATAACAGTGTATTAACGTACATTCTAAAGGTCCTGTTTTGTTGGTGGCCCTAAATTACCAAAAAATGATAACAATAACCAAAGCTTTGATTACAACATATGAAGAATTTCATGTCTAAGCACACAAACGGTCGGGTCTACGAGAAGCTGATAATTAATAACCAATTGATAACATATTTTAGTGATGATTATCAAATTGAGTAGTACAAAATTCAGTTTATTCCCTTCAAATCCTTAGTGGTATTCGAGGATGTATTTTTACTCACTAGTTTCTTACACTTCATCACAAAACATTGTTAGGATAAGCGTGTATCGTAGATTACGGTGGCCAGGACATGTGGCGTGAATGGTAGAATCTAAAGCACTGCTCAGGGTGTTGCCTTCCAAACCTCTGGGAAAAACTACACACAGGTGGGAGGATAACATTAGAACGGACTTGAAATTAGTTTTTCCAAAAAGTTAATTTAATTATCTCTTCCTTCTCATTTAATACAATCTCCTTAATCAAAATCATTTAGAATGTTTTCTATAATTTAAAAGCAGTATGCACTGCCCGTACCCTTTCCTCTCTCCTGGTGAGCCTTCAATTATTTGCTTTCATGTGTCATTTGTTTCAAATTTCATGGTTTTTCAAACTGTTAACTTCAAGTTGTGTATCTGTGTGTACAAATACTTGGTAATCTCTTTGTATTGTCAACAATGATAAATGTAAGCTATATCAACTTGTAATATTTTTAACATTCGGACATTGTTTCAGCACAAGACTATACCTGAAAGAGAGGCACGGTCTATTGTCATGCAAGTTGTGTCAGCCCTAAAGTATCTCAATGAGATCAAACCTCCAGTCATCCACTACGACCTGAAGCCTGGTGAGTTACAGCCAAGAAGGCGAATGAATCAAACTAAACAATTGCACCAACAAATGACTAGTCTAAGTAGGAAGTATCATACAGTTACACAAGTTACTAAAACTATATGTTAATATTTAAATTAATTTGATTTATAGCTGTCTTTTTTTATATATGATATAAATATTATCAATGTTGACCACAAAAAAGTTTGTATTTTCTAAACTATTTTTCTATCCAAATCCTATTATATATAGAATGTTTATGAAGTTAATTAACCCTTTGGTGAGTATAGTTTTAATATAGTACAATATCCCTGTGGAGTGAGGTTTTTGGTGAAAATTAAATATATTTTTATTTTTGCATATTAATTTTAAAATTATGTTTTGCAGTTTCCAAAGTAGTTATGAAATTTAAAAAAATATATATCTAGGAAAAAAATTTACCATTTCAAATACAATTCAGAGAGTTTAAAAATTTGTTTTTGTGTGAAATGTGGTGAAGCATGGATGGATGCAAAGTCCTACATCACATTCCACACACATCCACATAGTATCTTTCCGCTTTGGCTGTGAAAATTGGTATTATTTTACCACCGAAATGTGTCATGCATTGTTGGCTGAACATCTGCTCTCACCTGTATTTGTGTCATATTGTTATCGACATCAACTTCATGTTCAGGTTCCCGCTCAGATGTACGAGATGAAACTCCGTCATCAATGTCATTTATGTCACTCATGTCACTTGCGGATTCCCAATTTGAAATTATTTCATTCAACTCTTTTTCTGTGAGCATTCGTCTTTTGCGCGAAGATGCCATGATAAATACAACAATATAAAACTATAATAAGATTATACACATTCGATCGTGGCAACTACCTTTTTATTTATAAATCTGTGAGTTTGTCTCCATAAATAAAACTGTAATATAAACTAAGGTATAAACATGAATGTTCATGTGCGGCCACTAACTTTATAAACAATGACACTGCAAAAAAACTGTCACAAATAAATCATGTGGAAACACAACTTCTAAAATAAACATTGATTTAGTCAACCAGGTGTTTATGATAAGAAAAACGTCCCCCATTTTGTGTAAAGGTCAGTAGACTCGTCTATTAGCAAATATATAAACTAGTAAATGTCTAAAAATAGTTTCTTTAACATAACATAGATAGCAGCAGAGCATTAACATGGTTGAACGTTTATTTACGGCCATACTAATTTAGACAAACATAAAAACGTATATTTACGTGCATACTCCTAGGAAGCCATAACAAAATGAACGTAAATATACGTTCATATTCACCAAAGGGTTAAATATTCACCTTTCAATCTGGTTCCTTGTGTAGTATAATTTAGTTTTCAACTAATCATTAGTAGTACTTGAGTGTAAAAATAAAATGAAATAGACCTGCTTCAGTGGCCGCATGGTTTAAGACACTACATTTGCAATAACTATAATGAGAAGACTGAGAGATAGGGGGTTAATCCTGGTCAGGCATACTGAGGGTTGTTTTATCACTAACTCCACACAAATTTGAGTACACTTCTTCTAAATTAAACCTTTTTGATCCCTAATACAGTAGTATAATTAGTACATAGGTGTATTATGTAAACAGGTAGGAAAACGTGGCGCTAAAAATAAATTATAATTAGTTGAAATGAAAAGAAACATTTTGTATATAATTGCCAACCCTAAGTCTGTGTTAATTGTTTTCAGGCAACATTCTGCTGACTGAGGGCAATGTCTGTGGAGAAATCAAGATAACAGATTTTGGTCTTAGCAAGGTGATGGATGAAGAAAACTACAACCCAGACCATGGCATGGATCTGACCTCCCAGGGTGCAGGCACATACTGGTCGGTTGGCAATACTATTGCATACTTGGGATTAGAATAATACCCAGCTGGATGGATAAGATTAGTTTCATATCTATACTCTAGGGATTTTTGAATCAAGTCTCTCTCAAGCGAGTTTCTGATTTATATTTGGGGTTCAAGGCTGAGTCGAGCTTGGGTTGAATAAATACTGTATTTACTCAAATCCAAGATAACAACCAGTTTTTCAGTGGTTCTGGATAGATTTTTTAAAAGTAATATTTATTGTATCATGAATGAAGAAAATAAGAATTATGTTAGGCTTATTTTGTAATGCTAACAAATTATTTTTTATTTACAAAACTAAACATCAATGTTGACTTAAAATCTAATTAGAGTTGCAGAGTTGCTAAGGATTTTTTCTCTCTAAAATATTGCTTTTGCATAAGAAAGTTAACTTTGAAAAAGTTTCGTAAAAACAATGAGAAGTTAATTTTTATTATGACAAATGATAATCATTAGTGAAAATCCGAGTCTTGTACATACCTTTCTCCCATTAAATACGAACATTAGACTCGACCATTAACGCTAGCTTCTAAAACATGACACGTTGACTTTCACAATGATATACAGAAAATAAAATATTATAATGTTAAGAGATATAGGAAGAAATCAAACTATAAATATACAACGAATTGTTGCTTTTATAAGGAATATATAAAACAGATTCACATGTTACAAAAAATCTAACCTATAAACACATCTGCTATGAACTACCATAAATGTCAACCGCCATGACAGCCAAGTGTAAAAAATTAGTGATAGTTAAAAAAGCATCTTTATTTTTATTTCAAAACTGATGTTCTAGGATGAAAAGATATGCATAGTGTACTCTACACTAACATTCCTCATGGGCATGGAATGTCAGAAATGAAGCGCAGACCTCCTGGTTTCAAACCTACCACTTCTTTCCTGGTGAATCTTGCTAGGATGATCCTTCACTTTAACAACTTTGATTTTCTAGACAAACACTACCAACAGAGGACACAGCTATAGGCACACGCATGGCTCCTTCATATGCAAACCTTTACATTGGACTACTAGAAGAAGGCTTTCTACATTCTCAGCCCATTAAACCCTATCTATGGCTTCGCTACATCGACAACATTTTCATGATCTGCCCTTTAAACTTCACCCACAATAAATCACAGTATAGTCTTACCTTCCTGGATGTGAATCTGTTCCTTGAAAACAACCAAATTCACACTACTGTACATATAAAACCCACCAATCACTAGCAATATCTCCACTCTCATAGCAGCCATCCTTCATACACAAAAAGGTATCTACCATTCAGTCTTGCCACCAGAGTCAAACGGATATGTTCAGAACCTGATAATTTAACTGAATATTGTAAACAACTCTCCACAACTTTTCCAAAGCAAATGTTACCCCCAGCCTTTAATAGACAATCACATCTCCAGAGCACTCTCCAGGGATGACTATGACCCTCCAAAAAATAGTTGAGGTCATCCCTCTCACAACACAACACCATCCTGGTCTACAACATATCAACACCATCCTTAAAAGTTGTTACAAATTCCTAACCAGTTTCACCCAGACCCAAAACCTTCTTAGTTCACCCTTAAGAGTCACTTTTAAACGGCCACCCAATCTCTACAATATTCTAGTCTATCGTCAACTTCCTGACCCCAAGAAAATCCGAGAATAAAAACCGACTACCAAAGGTTCATACCCCTGCGGTAGCACCCGTTGCAACACATGTGGAATACACCTACCAGCTACATCCTTCAATAGCAAAGTAACCAAATTGGAACTCAAAATCACTGATTATAACAATTGCAAATCAAATAACTTGATATATCAACTATAGTGCAAATCATGTGATGCAGAATATATTATATAATTCATTCACGAACTAAGTTTATCTGGATGACAGCTCAAAATGTTACAAGAAGTAATCCCTAATATATCACTCTGCCAACAGCTGACATATATCACTTTGGATGACTGTAATGAAAATAGATGGTAATATATTAATGTGATAGTTAACCACAGTAATTTAGGCCAATATTATTTATATATTTATTTGAGGACGGAAACAAAGTTAATTAATCGTTTTATTCCACTTATAAAAAATATTCACAAAAACTTCTAACGAACATAGCTTCAAAATGGCGACTGACAAATTTAAACTATATGGTTGAACATGACGGGAAACAAGTTTTTTTACAATGATGCAAACACGCAGTTGATGAAAATATTTTATTCGGTTAAATATTTTAAAATATTATAAAATAATCATAAAATAATTTGTTGTATGTAAAAAAATGACAACAATTTTCTCTTTTCCAACTAAATACGATGCCTGTATTAAAAGGCATTGTGATGTGTGTACTATATTATACAGTATAGATAACATTCCAAAATGAAGACTAAGTACTTTTAATTATGTTTAAAATATTGTTTCAAGTTGGATAGAAAGAAATTATTTTAAAAAATAAAATAGTATAAGAAAACTTAAGTTTACGGTATTTTAAATGTAATATATAACTGGTAATTAAAGATCTTTACATTTATAACAAAACAGTGATCTTTTACAAGTGTTGGCAACCCTAAGCCTAAGCATATGATCTTCGAACTGTCATCCAGGTAAAAACCTATCGTGAACGGACTTTAGGCCTTACTACTGGCTCTCTCAGACAATGAACAATCATCGTTTTGACACAAACCACAAAGATCCGGACAAGCTTGTACTCATTCATTCTCGTACCCACAACCAGAACTTTCAAACCTGCTACATCACCAAAATATTAAGAGCATTTCCCAAACAGTGCAACATTTCTAAACTTAATACTATCCATGGTCAAGAAATTTATCTTTACTCCCAAAAACAGTTGGCACAATGTGTTTCTAACAGTTTTTCCTTAAATTCTATAAAAAACCGAAGAAAGGAAAATTATTTCACCTTAGTGAATTGGATTCTTCCCACATTTTTCATCTTTTCCTAGGTGGGCTTCCTTCATCAAATTTACTAGTTTATTTTTCCTTTTTCTTTAGCTTTATCAATTTCCTTTATTATAAAAGCATTCCTTAGTCTGTGATTTTAAGATCACCCCTAGATTTTGAAGCTACAAATTTGTGGGAAAAACTTGTCTTACATTCAAATAAATAAGGTATATGATTTTATAACTTGATTATGTAAACAAAAAACAAAAATGTTAAAACTATTATTTTTTTTAAATAAAATAAGTTTCATATATATTTTTTCTTTTTAAATCTAAATTTGTTTATTTTTCAATAATCTAAAAAAAAAACTATAGTATTAAATTTTAAATATAATATGATGGTAACAGAAAAATTAAATATGATCCAACTCATTGTTCCTAAGTTAAGTTTTAAAAAAAGCATTATGTTTGGATGTTAAGATTTAGCAATTTATTTTTAAATAAATAACTAACCAGCATCATTATTTCCTGTCCATCTATAGTGCAGCTGTTCACTTAGTATTAGCCTCTTACCAGAGAAAGAAATTAGAACATTAATCATTATTAAGCTGTGTAACACTTTTTCAATAATATGTACTTGATATCATCTTGCACTAAGTTATTTGTGTTCTAAAATCCCTACAGAGAGATAATCATTATCATCATCATCATAATAATGTACTGCTTCCAATCTGTGGCTGGCTCAATTTTTTAAAAGCTGCCATCTCCCTATCTCTTTCTGCTATTCCTCACTTACTCTTATATATTCTTCCTCTTCCTTTAACACTAGCTATGACCTGCTCCTCCCATCTCCTTCTAGGTTACTCTTGCTGTCTTTATTCAACATACCTTAGCTCCAGTGTTAAATGAATCCTTTCCTTTCCTCATTAAATGCCCATACCATCTCACTTTAGATTCCTCTACAATCTTTTATAAGCCCTGTACCCCAACTCTTGACCACACTTATTCATTTCTAACATTCAATATATGTGTTTCTGCTGCGTATGTAGCTATTGGTACAAAGTACACCTCTATACACCCACTCTCATAGCTGAGGAAACTGCTCCGATATCACTAAAGGCCACTTTACAATATTGTACAGTGTTATTACAGATAGTAAGATGCAGTACTATATTATTTTTGTTATTTTTTACTTTTTTTCTTCACTTATACATTTCCAAATCATTAGGCAATTATTCATTTCGTTTTACTATATCTTTTTTGATTGCTATACTCAGTAATAATGTGTAAACAAGCTTTGATGTTATGATGAGTTTCAAATTAAACTGTTGCTGTTAGTAAATCTATAATGTATCCTTGTTAAGGTACCTGCCTCCTGAATGTTTTGTGGTTGGCAAGAATCCTCCCAAGATATCTTCTAAGGTGGACGTTTGGAGTGTTGGAGTCATCTTCTACCAGTGTTTGTATGGCAAGAAGGTACGGTTTATGCAAGTAGAAACAAACTGGATCCTAGCAATGGATAGTCTCTGCCGTCTCTTTGATCTTGTGTCAGGTTCTACAACACATACATTTGTCTGGCCTAGCAGCGTATATAAGGTGTTGGGAAACTCAACACCCAAACTGCACATATAATTTGTGTGAACCAAAATTAATACAAAATCCCTATACATTAAAAATTGAGAATATGACCGTTAAAACTAAGCTTGTGCAAATCCATATTTTCTATTGCAAATCTAATCTTCGCAAACTAGATCATATTAATTCCAAATCAATTATCATGCTAAAAAAAAAAAATCTGATCATATCGTAACCAAATATCATTCTTAAAAAAAATCATTGAATTTGTATAAAATATTTTATTTTGAAAATGTTTCAAATCCAAATCAAATAATATATTTTAAGAATCTATGAAAATATTTTTTCAAATGGGGTTAGTCGTTTTATGGAAATTAGACACACATTAGATTGATTTTTTTAAAAATCATGTAATTAATAACACAAACCTCAAAAATTAATAACAAAATATTTTCATTAATGGTAGGGATGAAAAGGAATAACTTTTTTTTTATTTCGGAATGGAACGGGAAATGAGTCAAAATATTGGAATTAGGGATGAGAACAGGATATTTTAAAATTACTCTGTTAAAGTTATAATATTATTAAACCACGCTTTGGTGGCTTTATGGTCATAGGACAGGGGTTCCCAACCCTACGCCCTCTGCCATCCACTTTTTGACCAGAGCAGAAAAGTTATTGGCTAATAATTTTAATCTGTCATATTTCCCACAAAAATTAATTTTGTGCTTATCTC
>CABEEJ010004504.1:0-25537 GCA_901482245.1 Timema douglasi
ATGAAAATGCTTATCGCAAACCATAAAGTTTTTGTAGATCTTAACATCATCGAATTCTTTTAACAAAGGATTATTAATTCTTTTAAGCCAAATCCTAAATTCACGTTCTTCATAAACGGGAAATTTATGTCGCACTGTTCCAGGAACGTACTCAGATTGGGGCACACAACACAAATTTTTTCTTGGCATGTTTAAATAGTATGCGTTATTTAACCTAATCCTGATCTACATAAAAGAATTTTATTTACAAAAATGTTAAAGTATTTTTGAATAATGTACTGTAATACAATACAGTACTGATAATACAAAATAAAGTAATGATTGAATCTAATTGAATTATTTAATTATAAAATTAAATACTTAAGAAAATACCGGGAAAAACACTAAAAGCACGTGAACTCGTGAAAAAACCAAATAAAAAGGGCCACCAATGAACTTTAAGAGTATGACGTCATTGACTTGCGACACTAGCAAAAGTGTCTCGCTCCCGAACTAAGTTACGGTGTTGGTCATTGTCTATTGACTGTCTCACGCATGATAGTGAACATAGGGGGAACTCTAATGTGTACACGGTATAAGCCTACCTGAAGGTAGCTCTAGTATATACACGGTGTTAGCCTACTTGAAGGGAGCTCTAGTGTCTACAAGCTGTTTGCCTACCTGAACGGAGCTCTAGTGTCTACATGGTGTTCGGCTACCTGAACGAAGCTCTAGTGNTATACACGGTGTTAGCCTACTTGAAGGGAGCTCTAGTGTCTACAAGCTGTTTGCCTACCTGAACGGAGCTCTAGTGTCTACATGGTGTTCGGCTACCTGAACGAATCTCTAGTGTATACACGGTGTTAGGCCTACCTGAAGGGAGCTCTAGTGTCTTCACGCTGTTTGCCTACCTGAAGGGAGTTCTAGTGTCTACATGGTGTTCGGCTACCTGAACGAAGCTCTAGTGTCTACACGGTGTTAGGCCTACCTGAAGGGAGCTCTAGTGTCTACACGATGATAGCTTACCTGAAGGGAGCTTTATTGTCTACACGGTGTGAGGCATAAATGTAAGGATATCTAATGTCTACATAATGTTAAGTGTTGGGGTGGGGGGAGGATTAAGGTAAAATAATTAAGAAAAAAGTGATATGTGGTTTATGGATGACCCATAATTACTTATAGAAGACCACCATCAGTGCTTTCAGCCGGGATTCCAACCCCAATTTTTTTATTATAGTGGTAATTTAGAGGATGTGATAAAAGGCAGTGTTTGTGCAGTTTTTATATCAAAACAATTTTTTGGTCAAAATGAATCAAATATATATCCAGTAGATATACGGAGTTTAATTTTCTTCACACGGTGATATCAACAGTTGTTGAATATTTCTCAAGAGCATAGTGGCATTAGATGAGAAACTTTTGTAGATTAAGAAAAGAGTTGTAATTAAATTCTAGGACATCCTTGACAGATATTCAACTTAATGTTGATATCACCACTTAGAGAAAATTAATATCTATGTATCTACTGGAGAATATTTTATTTATTTTGGTAAAAAAAAATTGTTATAAAAACTGCAAAATACTTAACTTTTCAAGTGTGTCTATACCCCCACCCTAATCCACCTACCCAATGTTGCGGATGATTTAATATTCAATAATATCAAAACTCTAATGCAAGTGAATTATTTGGAAACTTAGTAGCCCTAAAAACACAAATTTATAAATATAGTCACTACGACCAAATACCTGTTAAGTTTGTACGCATATATGATAGTTAATATAATGGGGTACGACTAAGGAAGTTTGAATATAGAGGAAGTGTGCCATATTTGCGTGGAGGGAGAGTGGAAAACGAGTAAGTATAAACCACGGACATGTGACCAAGATTCGAACCCCGATTATCAGCAGCCTATTATATTGCAAGAGTGACTCTTAGACCTTGCAACCACTGAAGCAGTTCACAAATTATCAATTAATCATCAAAAACTTTTGCTGAAACAGATAAAATTGAAGTCTTCAAACATGGATATTTCACACAAACAAACAAAAAATCAAACAAATGTCAAGCTTGTAACAAATACAGATGCTCGAATATAAAATCGAGATAAAATGGCAACTCAAAATCCTCCCTTTTTTGCTTTCATATTTCGATGTTCTATTGTTGGGGGACTGAAAAGATGGGAAGTGGAGAGGGGCATATGAGGGTGCGAGTTTGTGTAAATGAGATTATAGTGAATGCAAGCGCATGCGTGTTTGTGTGTATGTGTGTGTTTTGGCTAAAAGCCTGCCTTGTGTATGTCAGGGAGTAGCATGTCACAACATGTCAGCACCATGATGGTAGGAATAATGTCATGGGGTTTGAGGGTAGGATTTCGTTAGGGGGTTGGGGAGGGGGGATATGAAAGGAATAACAGGAATATTTTTTCAAATACACTTTAGTCATTTGTTTTCCCCGCTTGCATTTTCATCTTCGTGTAGAGCAAAGGCCAATGTTATTGGTTTAGTAACATATTTTTTACTTCAATGTGAGTCATGATTTATTATATTTTTATAACTATTTTTGTTTGTATTTCACGTCTTAATATAAATTAAAATACTTGGCAGCTAAAAAAAACTTTACTAAATGTACTTTCACGTATTCATACGTCAAGTCATATATTCTGCAGCTATCATTATTCATATATATTGCCAATGCCTTTAAAATAACAATAAAAATATAATGTCATAGCTTGCATTCTTTGGTAATTAAAAGCAAGCAAGGGTGACGTAAGGAACTACCGGTGATCCAGAGGGGCACACATGCAGATGAAATCAAAGCCTGTCTCAAGTCATCAAGATTGTGGGCAAAAATTTAAAAATTCAGCCTAACAACGAATATGAGATTCCACCTTTATAATGACGTAGATTCAGGACATTACGCAGAGAGACTATTGAAAATTGGCGATGGACGTTTGGACACGGATGCTGAAGGTTGTATTTTACTTACAGGGGAATTCTGTAATTTGGTGGAAAATGATGTGGAGCTCATTGCTAAAGTTTACCCAGACTTACAACTAAATTTTAATTGTGATCACTGGTTTTGTGCAAGAGCAATTCTTGCACCAAAAAATGAAATCGTTAACAAAATCAACACTGACATTTTGAAAGAGGTGCAGGGATATATTAAGGAGTATTTGTCAATAGATATAATCATGGACACAGAACAGAGCACTTCATATCCCGCTGAGTTTTTAAATTCTCTGTAGCTATCGGGTGTACCCTCGCAAAAACTACAATTGAAATTAGGTGTACCAGTTATACTTATGCGAAATTTAGAGGCACCTCGATTATGTAATGGGACGAGGCTTTAGATTACACAATTAGGAAAAAATATAATCTGTGCCAGCATTTTAACAGGTGTGGGAAAAGGGGAAAGTGTAATCATACCGCGAATCCCAATAATCCCCACTGACCCACTATTTCAATTCAAAAGACTCCAGTTTACAATCAAACTTAGTTTTGTTATTACTATTAACAAAGCGCAAGGGCAAACATTGCAGGTAGCAGGAGTGCATTTGGAAAAGCCATGTTTTTCCTATGGCCAGCCATATGTAGCATGTTCGCGTGTGTCCAATGCCCAGAATTTGTATGTATTTGCACCAAATGGAAGGACATACAACATAGTATATAGGAGCGTCCTAAAATAATGATCTATTCTGTTCCCATGATTGCAACGGCCAAGAACAAGCGGAGTAAATAAGGGATGTTAATTAACTGTGGGTACAATTTAAGATGGAGTGGGATTTTCAATTCGTGGCAAAGCATAACCTATGACTACTGACACACACTCCGCTACTTCTTTTCTACTCCTACACTTAATCCTTATTTATATTGTGTAGTTTGTATGCTTCTTTATCTCTACCTGTATTGACCAACAACCTGAATAAGTTCATCGTTTTTATTTTCATACTTCCTGTGTTGACCGTCAACCTGAATATATTGACAAAATAAACATTAACGCGAGCGAAGCCGCGGGCAAAAGCTAGTAATTAAATATTTTCAAAATTAAATCTAGATAAATAAATTAAAATTGAAAGGTGTTTTAGTGAAATATTCATTTATATTCAACTATCTGTAGAACGTGTCTCAGAAGAGCGTAATATAATGGAATATTATCACAGTTAGTCATTTTTAATAAATTAAATAAATGCTGCTGAATTTCAAGGCAATAGGAAAGGATTGCGACAACTGGAGCATAACTCCGAGCAATTTAGGAAGGGGGGTACAATATAGATAATAAGTGTGCTTTTAAAATGTAAATAGAGAAATTCCAAGCAACATCGTTAGATTTTTAGGTAAGTTTAACCTCCAACATATATTTAAAGAAACAATACTATTTTACATGGTATTCTTACCATGGGGCATGTGGACTAAGCGTCGAGCTAATCTAATCTAGTTTTCAGGTAATTGGGACGTCAAGGTTTGAATCCCAACAGAATGTGTTAAAGATTATTTTTTGTTGATTTATTTCCCACTCTCACTCCACACAAATGTGGGTATTTTTCTAAATTATACTTTCCTACACTCTTGTTCAATTAATATAATTAAGTGCATATAGCAAGCTATGCATACACACATAAAACACCTAATAAGATAAATCAAATTTATGGCAAAATAAATTGCACGAATTAATAATATAATTATTAATACTAAACTCGCTTCAGTGGCCGAATAGTCTAAGACCTAACTCTCGTTTTAGATTAGTCTGGCAATAATTGGGGGATTGGGGTTCAAATTCCAGTCGGGTATACTCAGGGTGGTATTTCCTAAATAGCTTCCCACCCTATTTCCCCTCAAATGTGGGTAGATTACCTATAATATGCTTCCTTCTTCATCACTACCTCATTAAATTAATTATCATATAATCGTACAATATTATTATTATTATTATTATTATTATTAGCCCCGCGTCTTACTACCCGTTCGATTTATACGCACTTACGCTAATGTATAATGGTACGGTGATTGTGAGATGAAATGAAGGACCTACAGTTTAACGTGGAATCCGAGCCACGGTGGAGGCCTGACATTCCCCACATTCACAAGATGTCTTGTCAGAGGTGAAGGAAATGGTTTGGTAATCAGATAAATATGTGCCGGGACCGAGGATTGAACCCCGGCCGCCCGCACAGAAGTCTGACACCTTACCCCTAGACCACCAGGTCACCCCTTCGTACAATCTTAACAGGTAGTATGGCGCAATGATAAAAATATGTTTATATTTCTAGTACAAACTTTGTTGTTGACTATTTCACCTTATCTTTCTATCCGAGTATCCGTCTATCTGGCTATACATGTTTAATCACCCTAATGGGGTTGAGATGAAAGTATAATTTAAAAGAAATGTACCTGTATTTGGGTGGAGAGAAATGTAACATTATTAAAAAAGAAATAATTTATATTTGAAAGATTTAAGCAATAAAATTAATAGTTTTAATTTCATAAGCAATAAAATAATAACGTTGAACATAGCCAGTAAATAATTTGATATAATATGAACATAAATTTCAATAAATAATCAAACAATTGAAGGGGAATTGCTTTTAAATGTTCACCGTTACTATTGTCAAAGGGATTAAAACGCCATTTCGGATCTTTTTGAAGAGCATTTCTATGAAAAATTTATATTTGAGAACCATACAATCCCTCCTTCTAAACTCAGCCCCCCGCCCCCAACCTACCTCTTCAATTCAAGCCACGTAAAATAACTTTCCTTTTACAAATTTATTTTTTGTAATTGTTGGCGTTAAAAGGTGTTTATTGAACCACCGTGGTGGTTGACACACGTACTGAACCCCTCTCCCCTAACCTAGATCGACCTCCGAGCGCCCACGATTTCATCCCCTACCCATCAGAACCTCCCTCTTCCCACCTCACACACACGTAAGCACGAACAAAACTAACCTCCCTTCCACCCTATGAAAAAAAAAAAATTTCTCTCTCTGAATGTACCCTTGAAATGGGGGCCATCGATGAGAAGTGTTTTTGACAGCAATGGACAAGAGGTGCGGAATACGTCGATCGATAGATCTCGATACAACAAAGTGACCGGTGCTGCTGCCAAGCGTCCATTAATCACGACAACACCACGAGAGAAAGACTTTTGTCCTAGGTGTTGGCACGCGAAGCATCACTCAAGGTGTGGATGTAGGGGACTCGAAAAAATGTAAGTGCTTGTGCAGTTTTTATATCAAAACCTTTTTGGTCAAAATAAATAAATATTTCTCCAGTAGAAATATAGAGTTTAATTTTCTACCTACGGTAATATCAACAGTTGTTGAATATCTGTCAAGGATGTCCTGAAATTTAATGACCATTTTTTGTCTTAGTTTAAAAAGTTTGTCATCTAATGTCTCTATGCTCATTACAAATATTCAACAACTGTTGATACCACAGTGTGAAGAAAATTAAACTCTATGTTTCTACTGGAGCAATATTTGATTTATTTTAGACTAAAAGGTTTTGCTATATAAATTGCAAAAATACCGGGTTTTTTTTCTCTGCTTTCCCTACATCCCACCTGTATGAGAATGTACAAACACAGAAAACTAGAGGAGAGAGGGATAGAGATAGAGATAGAGAAATAAAGAGAGGTTATTTTTATATGACGTCACGTGTAATCTTGTGAAGTTGATGTTAGTCTAGGTATAAACTATTAGCCTAGCCACTATGTAGGCAACGTAGAGCCTTATCTACGCTACAACTTTTATAAGAAAAACCTTTTCCAACAGAAAACCTACTAGATCTACTTTCACGTATTCACAGTGGTGTATTGGGGCCGTAACGTCTTCCGGTACTTAATTTCGGGTCGGAACGACGTTTCCCCACTTTTTATAGTATTTGAATGGGTCAAATGCGTTCACAAAATATAAAAAATTGAATATTTTTACTAGGAAATATTGTAAAATGAATTAATATTTATGCTCCTTCCTTAGTCATTTGTAGCAAATTTGGCTTCTTAGTGAAACTTTCAGACACAACTCACATTGCAGTAGGTCAGGGCCGGTCTATAATGAGTGCTTGGTTAAATCACGCCTCACTGGGCAACTGGGATGTTAACATGTAGACTGTAAGAACGTTCTTGGAAATTTGTGGTTTTGCTAACCTAAGCCTATTGGCACGGCGGGGTACTTTACCGCTCAATCCCCAGAATATTTCAAGAAGAAAACTTGGTGAAGAATTATGCAGAAGATAGGGTTGTCTTTACAGGTCTCTCGCAATGCACATTAAATGGGGGGTGGGGTGGGGGGGGGTGCTATTGGGGTGATTGTCAGTTTTTCTCAGTTGTGTCGCGACTTATTTTCAAGCAGCATCAACATTTTTCTTGGGCTGTGTCTCGTGTTTAAGTTTCAAAAATGAGTACATAACGAAAACAGAAGTGCATGGACGCATTTGTTACTCAAAACAGGAAACAATTAGCACACACTGAAGAAAAGAAAAGTGTTGGCGTTAGTGTTAGTGAGCCCGACGTGAACCTGACAGTGAGTGAAGTGATTCCAAAAGGAGATGGTGTTTGCGTTGTTAGTGAAGTAACTCTGAAAGAAGTTAATTGTACTAGCGATATTACTAGCGGTAATAATCTCAAGTCCGAATGGCCTGAAATTTTAACTGCTGCTGTGTGGGACGAGAAGGAAAAAACTTTCCATGGATTATATGTAAGTCTGGTAAAAATTGGGTGTTCATATTGTTCTAGCATGACAATTTTAGGTCCATTGAAATCGCAAGGACTGAAAGTTTCCAAGGAATGAAATTCGGTATTAATTTCATTTAATGGTGGAATTCATACAGCGTAACTTACATCATTGAGGAAAAAAAACTATCTGAGCATTCAAAGTCCCGGTCACACATATCCGCTGAAAACACTATACAGGGAGCTAAAACACAATAGATTGAAAAAACTGTAGACCGTTTAAATGAAATTGAAGTTGAGGCAACTAACAAGGTTTATAGAAGCGCATATGTTATTGCTAAAGATGATAGACCCTATTATGATCATGCTGAACTGTCGCAGTTGCAACAACTAAATGGTGCAGTCATCTCACCTTGTCTACAATCGAGATTTAAAGTTGCAAACATAATTGACCACGTTACTTGATAAATGAAGTCTAGAGTTTGCAAACGTATAATGGAAAAGTATCTGTGATAATAGACGAGTCTACAGCTCTCAGTACCAGAACTACTTCGATAGTATATTTAAAATGTGAAAAAGATAAGTCAACTGATACACATTTCATTTTCTTAGATTTGATCGAATTGCCTAATATAACAACTAAATTTAGTACCGATAATTTACTAATATGTCTTAGCACGTATGAATTTGACCATACATTTCTTCAGAACTAACCTAGTTTCTTTTAAATGTGATTGTGCTGTTGCCATGCCTGGAAGAAAATCGGGTGTTGGACAACGGCCGCAACAAATGTACCCTTCTATTATCGTGGGGCATTGCCTTAATCATCGATTAGAATTTGTCAGATGGAGAAGCAATTTCTGAAGTTCATGGTGTTGATAGTTTCCATACATTTATGAACAAATTATAGTCATTATATAACCAATCCCCCAAAAATCAAAATTAAATTGAAAGATGTGCGTCGACGTTAAACGAAGATATCAAGAAAATCGGTCGTGTATTGTGAGTGAGGTGGGTTTCAAGTTAATTTAGATACGTTTCTGCAGTTTGGGAAAGCTATATATCTCTGTGTTGCCACTTTAAGTCTACAAGTAATTATACAAACCACTCGCAATAGGATCTAGACAAATTCAAGAAGCTTTACAAAGGTATTTCATCGAAATATTTTGTAATGAACCTGGAACTCATGTATGATGTTTTAATCGAACTCTCACTTCTTTCCAAGTACCTCCAGAGATGAGATATGACTATTGTTCATGCTGATAAGCTAGTTCATCGCACCATACGATTTATAGACTCAATTAAGGAAAGTAAATGTAAACATATGTTGGAAACAGAGAATTCAGTAAAGGAAATTGAATTTTTTTCAGTAAAACTGACTGATTACAACAGGATTGTTTCTGTTAGTCATTCTCAGTACTAACCAGCATCGTAAACAATATGAAATACTACTTATTTTCAACAATCTATTCACATGAGTCAATATGATCACAACCAGGATCTACAAACATCATTCCCAGTAAGACCGACCGACATCATTTCAGAGCTTTCTGTTCTTGAAACTAGTGAATGGCCATCAGAAATACACTTCAGATTATGGAGAAACTGAAATAGTCTCTCTTTGCAGCCGCTTCGGATTGGTATTTTCGAGGACAATCATGGCCTACAGAGACTTCCTGGGCAATGGTGGACGAGATATTCATATAATTTGATTCCTCTTATTAATTGTTCAAATTTATCCCTTGTGTCTTCCGAATGTGAAAGAGGCCTTATCACTATGAACCTTATAGTTATGGATACTAGATCAAGATTACTAATCGGCCATGCTTCAAATCTTATGTTCATCAAACTTCACGGACCTCCGATTGAACAGTGGAAACCAGACAACTACGTTCGCAAGTGGCTGAGGAATCATCGCTCAGCAACTGATACCCAGATCAAAGCAGTCAAGGACACATAACGTCCAGTGGATCAACTTTGGAAATTACTTTAGGAAAATAAACTAAAAATTGTTTCGCCTACGGCCTAATTACATCCGTGCAGTTATGTAAGTCATAACTCATAAGTGACATTTTTATTATTCTTAAACGCAATACTCAACTGTATTAGTTATTAGTTTATTCTTACCGATTACAACAGCTCTTGGCTTCTTTAACTCTTTATGCCATGTAATATTAGCCAATGTATAGTATTACAATTTACAATCCCGAGCCACCCATTAAAGTTATAGTACAGACGTCTGAGACAATAGGCCCATAATGGATGGTGCAGCTTTTGCCACTTTCTACTTGTTTACACACGTTTACATTTTTTAATTATTTCCACTGTATTTGGTATTGGAATGCGTACAAGTTATGCCTATTATATTCAGGTGTATTAAAAAATCGTTCGTATTACATGGTGCATTCCGGTACGTCTTTTTTTTAAATGTGTATTCATGAGCCAAGTCATGTGATCTGGAGCTGTACTCATTAATACCTATTTAAAAAATAACAATAAAGTAAAACCCGCTTCAGTGCCCACATGGTTTAAGGCGTGACTCTTGCAATAGACTAAACTACCGATGATGGGAAGATCGGGGTTCACATCCCGGTCAAGTGTACTGAGGGTGGTTTCTTCTAAATGGTTTTCCATTCTTCCTATACGCAAATGTGGATACACTTTCTCTAAATTCAACCTTCCTGATCCCTAACTCATAACGCGATTAATAGATATGCACGTAACTTGAACAGGTAAAAAGATGCGGTGATATATATACATACAGTATAATTAATCTATGGCACTGGAAACTCGAAAGTTCATTTCAGCACTTACAAAAGTACGCTACATATCTCTATCTTGAGCTAGTTCTAACCAGTCCACCTCATTACACCCTATCCCTATCTTGAGCTAGTTCTAACCAGTCCACCTCATTACACCAAATGTGTATTCATGAGCCAAGTCATGTGATCTGGAGCTGTACTCATTAATACCTATTTAAAAAATAACAATAAAGTAAAACCCGCTTCAGTGCCCACATGGTTTAAGGCGTGACTCTTGCAATAGACTAAACTACCGATGATGGGAAGATCGGGGTTCACATCCCGGTCAAGTGTACTGAGGGTGGTTTCTTCTAAATGGTTTTCCATTCTTCCTATACGCAAATGTGGATACACTTTCTCTAAATTCAACCTTCCTGATCCCTAACTCATAACGCGATTAATAGATATGCACGTAACTTGAACAGGTAAAAAGATGCGGTGATATATATACATACAGTATAATTAATCTATGGCACTGGAAACTCGAAAGTTCATTTCAGCACTTACAAAAGTACGCTACATATCTCTATCTTGAGCTAGTTCTAACCAGTCCACCTCATTACACCCTATCCCTATCTTGAGCTAGTTCTAACCAGTCCACCTCATTACACCCTATCNTCTATCTTGAGCTAGTTCTAACCAGTCCACCTCATTACACCCTATCCCTATCTTGAGCTAGTTCTAACCAGTCCACCTCATTACACCCTATCTTTATCTTGAGCTAGTTCAATTCAGTCCACTTCATTACACCCTATCCCTATCTTGAGCTAGTTCTATCCAGTCCACCTCATTACACTCCATCCCTATCTTGAGCCAGTTCTATTAAGTCCACTTAATTTCAAACTATCTCTGTCAGGTCCATTCTATTGTCATCCTCCCATCTACGTCCAGGTCTTCCTAATGGTTTATTCCCATTTGTTTGCCAGTCAATGCTCTGAATATGGTTCTAGATTCTTCCATTCGCGCTGCATGTATTGCCTACCGTAATCTACGATACTTGATTATCCTAACAATGTCTTGTTAGAGTACAGGGTATATAACTCTTAAATATGTAACATCCTCCACTCACCAGTAGATGCATTCCTTTTTGGATTAAGTATCTTCCTAAGCACCTTGTTTTCAAACATCCTAAATTTATTTTCATCACTTAAGGTAAGAGAACACGTTTCACACCCATAAAGAACCACTGGTAAAACTTGAGATATATATATATATTTTTTTTTTCTGAGCTTTACATTCCTTGAAAGCAGGCTAGAGGTTAACAACTTACTGACTGAGTAATAGCATTTCCAATCAAATAGTTATTTCTAGTTAAAATTGTTCCTAAATATTTAAACTCGTTAAACCTGTCAAATGATATGTTGTTTGCAGTAATCTATACATTCTATATATATATATATATATATATATAGTAAACAATAACAATATAATTATAAAATAGGGCTAAACTTTCCTATCTCTCTCCACATTAATACAACGCATTTTCTTTAATCCACCCTCACACTCACTATCACTTTGATTAGATCATAAATAGCCGCTTTTTGAACGTAATAAAGACTTTTTTTTAGAACAACTAATGTTTTCTGTTAGTATAGTAGTCGGTTTACCTCCAGTTTCCCCTCCCTTCTCTTGAATGCTACCTTGGAGTCGTTAGTTGCCCTCTAGAAGTCTAGAACAAGCAAAAGCAATTTCCCATTAATTAGAAGAGTTTGGTGGAAGGGGTGTGGGATGGAAGATAAAAGGGCAAAGGGGGAGTGTTTAAAATGGTGGGAGCGGGGAAAATGTTACTCATTTTCCAAGTTAACACCTATTATATCTACGTCAGTAAACATTAAACCTCCCCCCTCCCCTCACCCGAACACCACAATCAGTTCTTGCTAAAAGGTCAACACACTAAATTACAACCTCTGCTATACTAGTGGTTATTTTAAAAAGGGAACTCATGTTTTCAAACTTAGTTTATCAAGCCCTGCTTCAGTGGCCGCATGGTCTAAGGTGTCACTATCATGTTAGACTAAACCGCCTATGACGGGGAGATACAGGTTATAATCCCTTTTGGGTGCATGAGGATATTTTTATCCAAAATTGTTTTTATCTCTCTGTGCAAATGTGGGTACACTTCCTATAAATTCAATCTTTCTCATCCCTAATTTCACTAGCGTAATTAGTACATATACGTATAGCCTGAACAGTTAGTAAGACGCGATGCTATATATATATATATATATCGATTCAGACACACACACACTGTGCGTTTTTCTACATTGTTTAACAGGAAATACTCGTTCGAAAAGAGTACCTCGTGATTGCGCTCAATAGCGAGTGAGTACGACTCTACGTTGGAACTTTTTTGTTTACCCTATTGCGGCTGTTTTCCCGGTGGTAAGCTTAAAGCAAACTCCTATGGCGTGTAAATATTAATAAATGATTGGAATTCAATGTAAAAAAGATTATATCTAAAGTAGATTCTGTTATCAATATATTATAAAAAGCCGCAGGCTTTGAATTCACATTTTCTTGATACTGTGACTTGGTCATCTTTTGATACTGTTGCATAGCCACGTTTTGTAAAGATAAATTCCATCCACAGGTTGATCAATTTTTTTTTTTGTTTAATATAGAGCGACCATAAATTCCCATTCCATAGGGCAATCTTGTTAACCGTTAACGTGACAGAGACCTTCTTGAACGCATCTACGAGACCTGGATCAAAATATCTGTGGTGATGCCGCCCTGCTTAGCTAGAACCTCCACGGAGGCTCCAGACATGCTTGTCTTGTAATGGTCAGCAGATAGAACAGTGGTTTGTTTAGTCCTATAGAATGGTACTTAATGGCTCACCCCGTCGGATAAGGTTTATACAGTAGTATTCCAGTAGGAAGGAACTTTTATAGAAAATACAAACTTTTTTTGCCGTAAACATTTATCACATTTTGATTGAATACTACCCACTTCGGTGTTTGCATGTTCTAACGCACCACTCTCGTGTTAGACTCAACGGAGGTTTTATTTTTCCTAAACTGTTTTCCACTCCCCCACCACGCAACGGCTATATAATAGTTTGTATTTCTATAGCCAAAGTGGATGAAAGAAATTTTATAATATGTAACCATACTTCCAAGTCACTCAATTTGGAAAGTTTTTTTTTCATCTATAAGCTTTCCTTAGCCTATTTTTTTGCATAGATTTTATTAAATTAACTATCCCTCAACCATCAGTTAAATCGGATGTGATTAAACTGAGCTCTGATGGGGATTTGGAGCAGTAAATAAAATCCAATAGCCCCACAAGAGATTATTCTGATTATAAATGTGTGAATCATAAAATAGAAATGATAATAAAATAAAACTTGAAAGTAATACAGCGTAAATTCCAATCCGATAATCGAATTAAATGTTTGCGTAACAACGTGACCATTTAACCGTAAATTTCTATCTAATAATCCAATTCAATTCTGCGACAATGGACCCACAATTTTTTTTTCTTCATTTTACAAAACTATACCCGGGAGAGAATTCGAAACATGTGTTTGTGTATGTAGACTTGGCGCTGATAAATGTTGGCAATGCAAGTAGTCCCAGCTGTAATAATGCGACTATGTCAAACACATGGCAAGCACTTATGATAATAGTACCGTGAGTAATGATTATAAACAAACAGTTTTGACTGTTTACTGGCAGTGCTGGTGGCTTGGTACACTAGTCCCATGACCAGTTAGTAAGGCTGTGGATTGCTGGACCCAAGGCCGGTTCACACTGAAACCAAAGCTAGCTGTTTAGAAAAATAGCTGACCATATATATATTATTTAAATGTGTTGGTTCACACAGAAAACAAAGCTAATCCAAGCCATCCCTCGGCTACGTCACGCTAATATTTTTTTTCAATTGATTGCAGGGCAATTTTTCCAGCTGCCATTTTGAGCCATCTTACGCAGCTTGGGCTACGTGTTGAATAGACGCAGTGCTGGATTGTTGAAAATAACCCAAGAAGGGTTGAAATTCTGTTTTCAGTTTGTTTCAAGTGTATTTAACTTATGTTCGATATAGGTTTTATATTTAATAAACGTTTTTATATTAATAATGAACCGTTAATTGAACAAATTGTCTTCCTCTCCCAAACCAACTGCTACCAGCAGTTCTATCAGTACTATCATCTGAGCTAAAACAAGACATTTTGGAGAATGCCACAGCTAAACTTTACTGGAACAGACCAGAAAGAAACCACAGTGAGTTCAGGAGGGGGAATAAGGAGCCATAGCTTAGCTTAGTAACGAGTGTGAAACCAAACTGAACAAATAATAGCATAGCATAGCTTAGCTTAGCGTTTTGTGTGAATCAGCCTTAATCTGGGTCTACACGATAAGATTAAGCTCGAACTGAGTTTTAAGGTGGGATTTTAAGGGACATGAGAAAAGTTAGGTGTTCTTGTAGTTTTTATACCAAAACATTTTTTTGTCAAAATAAATCAAGTATGGATTCAGTAAAAACATGGAGTGTAATTTTCTTCACATGGTAACCTCGACATTTCTTGAATCTTTGTCGAAATTGTTCTGGAATTGAATGACATTTCTCTTGATTTAAAAAGTTCTTCATCTAATGCCGCTATGATCATGACAGATATTAAACAACTGTTGATTTCAAAATATGAAAAAAAATTATACTCTATGTTTCTACTGAAGCAATATTTTACTTATTCTCGCGAAAAAAAAGTGTGGCTGTAAAAACTGAATAAAAACCACTATTCTTAACCCGCGTTTACTACACTTCCACCTTAAGAGACCCTAGCTAGTTAGTTATCTAGTCTTATAAGGTTTGCATATCTTTGTCCTCACAAACTAACTAAAGCATTGTCTAAGGTGTCACTCTCTCGCAATAGACTAGGTTGCCGATGTCGGGAAGATAGGGTTTAGATTCCCAGCCAGGTTTACTGAGGTATTTTCTAAATGGTATTCCATTCTCCTTCCATTCAAGTGTGAGTACACTTCTTATAAATTCAACCTTCCTCATCCCTACCACACTAGCTTTAAATATAAATTCACATAAGCAAAATAGTTGGCGGAGAATATTTGGATTAAATTTAATTTATCTCTTAGCTTAACATATTTTTAATTTTTGTCACATGAATAGCATATAGAGGGTACAGGAGTAAAATGGTTTAGGTCACATTTTTACACATTTTCCAGGACGACTTTTTTTTTATCTCAAACCGCGTAAGGACTCCAATAAATAGTTTTCTTAAAATGAATTTAAATATGACAGAGACCTCCTTTAACCATTATATAATTTCATTAGAAAGGTCTCGTGAGTCTCAAACAGATAGCAGCACTAGCTAAATTTGAGTTAAAATTAGACTTTCCTCCTTTCCCCCCTGTACTCTTCAATAATTTTTTATTGCATTTTTTAAACATCCTTTGTTTGGCGATTAAAAAAAAACATTTTAAAGCATGTTTAAATTTTACATACATATGTATATATAGAAACCCGTTTCGGTGATCACGTGATCTAACGTACCTTTCTCTGAGTAGACTATACTAATGATGACGGGGAGATTGAGGTTTGAATCTCGGTCGAGGTAGTTTATTCTAAAATTGTTTACCACTCTCCCTCCACCCAAATGTGGGTATCATTTCCTTTAAATATAACCTTCCAAATCCCTAAAACCATTAGTGTAACTAGTACATAAGCATCTAACTCTAACGTGTAGTAAGACGCGGTGATAAACTAAAGAAAGATACAAAGAGAAAACTTCAATACGTTTACAGAAGATGAAAATTTTAAATTGCGTATTGAACTTTATATGGAAACTGTTGGAGTGTTCCCTAATCTGACATATCGAGGGGGTCCACTTTTAACAAGATGATATAAACCTTCTATAATCGGATTTTTTTTCTCCCTGCCGCTCCCTATTTCGTTAACAGCCACTTATTTTTAATTCCCTAGGCATCATTGAAGACGTCGGCGACTCTTATCGGCTGTTTTCAGACATCTCAAGGGGGAAAAAAATGAGAGTTTCGTGGAAAAAGGTACCAATAACTTACTTCTACAGTCAGAACTTAATTGACATTCTTCACCTCCCTCCCCACCCCAACTTTTTTTCTCCTCTATAGAGGCTCGCTAACAATATGATTGAAAAAAGAACCGTTATATTTTGACGGAAGATTAATTTTGTTCTTAGAAAGTAATAAGGTATTCCTATTAATCAATCCTGCCGAATATAAAAAGTCTACATTCTTCTAGTAAACAGAAAAAAATATATGTGTTTCTAAATTAGCTTTTTTTTTTCACCTGAGTTAGAATAAAAATATTAAAATCATTGATTTCTGCTGAAAAATATCATTTGGGAAAAAATAATCTTGATGTATTAAATAGATAAACTATTATATTTGTTAGTTGCAGTTATATCCGCATCTAAAGATCATGTACTATTGGCAGCATAACACCCAACTACAGATTAGATTATGGTTGTGTTATCTGATAGCCCGTGATTCATAACTGATAACACATTTGTAGCTGACAATTTCCGCACGTCCATTACAGACTCTGTCTTAAAATATGAATAAAGAATGACTATAGTTACTGGACGATTACTTGATAGCTCAGTTGTTAAAGCATTGACGTACTAAGTCAATGGTACCAGGTTCGATTGCCGTATACAGATGTATTTTTTTAAATTTAAAGAATATAAAAAATAAACCTGTCAAACACTGACATAATGGGTGAATCAAGCATTCTTTACTAACTTAATCTTTGAGCAGAGTTATAGTTATTATGTGTTAGTGTTATTTTATTGGTCTCGATAATAATGAAGTGCTACTTGAATGAAAACTTAGCTGTTTCGGTCTATAAAAATGAAATTTGAAACTGAAGGGTTCATTGTGCTGTCCACGTGGCACTATCTTCACCACAAGACGACAGCCTTTTGGTTTGTTTGGCTCGATTGTGGTTTGAAACCATGGAGTTTTTTTTTTATAATATCTATAAAAAATTACATCTCACATGTCTTGACGTATGATTACAGTCAAAGTCGTTATAGTAACTCTTATGTCAGATAAAGAAGGTTCTTTCTATGAAAATTGGGTGGTAGCTTAGTTGTTATTAGAGAGAAAAAAATTATTTTATTTTTAGTGAAAATATATTGTATTTATAGCTTACATAATATTAATACATAGACTCGTATTATTTTACAATTCAAACTTTAAATCGTCTGTTACAAGTGATAGTAGCTATAAAACTATTTTTATCTTTGTTTCCTCCTATTATATATTTTTATTGGACTTGTAGAGGTCCTTGTACACAGAATGTTTCTAAGCTCTCTGCCCAAACCTAAGTAATAGCATCCGTGGGCAGAATTAAATAGAAAGCCTGGTAAAAAAAATTCTGGAAAAGTCATCTTGTGTTTTAAATATAAGTTGAAGCTAGACACAACGCCGGGGTATGCAGCTGTAAGTACATACGTTGTCAACAAGTTTCATATCTTTAGTTGGGCTGAAGTGTTCGGTTGCGAGCAACGTTGCTCAAGAATGAGAACGCGTCAAATGCAACCGAAGGATACCGTTGTGATATGCCCGCTTAATGAAATGAAACTTGCTGTACACTTGTTCTTAGGCTGAGCTCCTGACTCCCTCGTGATTGGGCGATCACTAGGAGGAGCCAGCTCCTCTCTTCATCCGGTCTTAGTGGAGGTTTTTTATTTCTCAAGTTACCCAAGTCAGGCTGGCATGGAAGGGCTGGTACTGGATTTTTCGGGTGCCCGAATACCCATAACGGCACTCGTGGACTTCGGCCCACGTCTGGCGAAAAGGTTCCGATCTCGATGGGTATCAGTGGTTGCACTATAACGGGCCTCTGAGCCCGGGTGTAGTGTAGCTAGAAAGCCTTTCGGGGCGCCTCTTCGGAGGTTTAGTTTGGATTCTCCATGCCCACAGATAATTTGGTTTTAAGTTTGAGCAGATGATTTAGAAACACCCAGTATATATTAGATATGACCGTCATCTTGAAAAAATAAGACGGCTATAGAACATTACCTTTTAGCTATAGTTTATAAGCTATGGGAAGCCGTGTCATAGGCAGTAATATTATTATTTCTTTACAGTTTTGTTGATAGATTTAACAGTTGTTTCTACATTTTCTATTAAAAAACATTAACAACACCTATACGATCCCTTTGACATTGGATATTAACATCTCTTTTTTAGCAATGGATACCTATTATAGGTGACCTGGTGGTCTAGGGATAAGGTGTCAGACTGCTGTGCTGGGGGTCCGGGGTTCAATACTTGGGCCCGGCACAGACTTATCTTATTGCCAAACCCCTCCTTCACCTCTGACAAGACGTGTATTAATAACAACTTGTGAATGTTATAAAAACTCATTCTGTGCTAGTAATTAATAAAGTAAAGCATAAGTTAAATACTTGACGCTTGCTGATATTTTCTGTACTGTACATTCTTATTTGTTTACACAGGGAAAATATGTTTCCAAAAACTTCTTAATCCAATTACTATAATATTTATGGTAAATAAGACTTAAAACCAAATATGATTACTTTTAAAATCGGTGAATTACAGTTCCAAACATGGAAAAAACAACAACTAACGCTTGCACCATGTATAGCGATGCTTGGAAGAATGAAATTATCTTTCAGCTATCGGATATAGCCTCATAATATATTAAATTATTAAATTTGAGAAATGACACCTGGACACGGGAGTCAACCCATCTCTAAACATCCTTCATCCATTTTACTTTCTCCCATCCCACGATTAGAGAAATTATTGTGATCGTAAACAAAATTGTGCTCTTAATTTTGATGGATGTCGACGTTTTATGAGCCGCTGAACCCAAAAATGTATTTTTGGTAACGCCGTCTATCTCTCTGTCTACCCGTATATTATTGGGGCTAGAGCCGAAACTATTTTACAGATCGGGCTAAAACATGTTATTTAAGATTTTCATAAAGATTCCCCCTTCCCCCTAAAAGTTTTTGTAATTATCTTTTTAACACTAAAATTAAGGTTAGTTTACTTAAGACCAAAAATAAAAAATCTAATTTATTAAATCTGCTTTAATGTCTTTGATTAAATTTCGGATCCAGGAATTGTTTAACATTACAAACAAAATTGAAACTTTCATTTTCCCATGAAAATGACTTTGAAGCTACTTTACATAAACGGAAATTCTCCCATTTCGATCATATCTCAGTAACTATTTGAGACACGAAATATATTATAGATGCAAAGTTGTATACATCTTTAAAATAAAAAAACCTTTATTTGAAATATATTTCATAAAACCTATAATTTCTTATATATTGTCAAATGTACTCTAAATTGATATCTGGAAAAAGGAATGTTATGTTCTTTGATGAACTTTATTTTGTGATTCTGGTGGAGTGTTTTTAAAACAATATATATTATTTAGTTTTACATATCTTACGAGTTTTGAGTAGATATCTCCATTTTTGGGTAAAGTAGCGAGAAAGTCTTTGTGCGATGAATCGTAACATTTAATCGATTACATGAATATATATTTTGTTCGTCATGATTTCAGTTGAAAAATTCTGGTTCCATTTCCAATAAAAGTAAAAACATCGTATTTAAAAAATGCACTTGGATCATTTTTATTCTAGCAAGTAGTTTTCCCTTTGGAAACTGCTATTGTCGCCGACAGGGGTCCATTCAGGCCGTGGGAAGGGGAATGGGGGGAAGCTCATGTAAGCCAAGGCTATACATATTATGATCGACAATACACACATGTTCACCATCCATTAGTTAAAGAGCCCCCCAACTTCTGATCCCCTTCATCCCCCCTACTCGTGACTCCCACATGACACAAGAAAATGAACAGCTTATCACCCCACTTCTGTGGCCGCGTGGTCTAACGCGTTACTCTCGCAGTAGACTAGACTGACGATGACGGGGAGATCGAAGTCTGAATCTCGTTTGGGTGTACTTTGGCTGTTTTTTCCAAAGTTGTTTTCCACTCTCCCTACACGCGAATGTGGGTATACTTTATTTAAATATAGCCTGCCTTATCCCCAAAGCCACTAGCGTAATTAGTACATAAGTGTAAAAACAGAATATATATTATTACACATTGCTAGAGAAAACAGCTAATTAAGATCCTTGTTAATATATTGGTTCTGTCCAGATTGGTTCACACATGTGTACTTACTATAATAACACATTAGCTCAATACATCATTTAAACACGCATACAAGGAATTATTTGTCGAGTAGATAGGCTTGCACTTGACTGAAAAATATGATAAAGCTTAGTCTTATTTATTTAATAGACTTTTTTTTGAAGGTGGGGATGTAGGGCACGAGAGAAAAGGCCAGTGTTTTCGTAGTTTTTACAACAAAACGTTTTTTGTTAAAATAAAATAAAATATTGCTCCAGTAGAAACATAAAGTTTAATTTTCTTTACATGGTGATATCAACAGTTGTTGAATATCTGTCATGAGCATAATGGTATTAGATGATAAACCTTTTAAATTAAGAGAAAAAGTTGTCATTAAATTGCAGTACACCCTTAATATATATTCAACAATTGTTGGTATCACCGTGTGTAGAAAATTAAACTCTATGTTTCTACTGAAGAAATATTTTATTTTATTTGACTAAAAAACGTATTGATTAATATAAAATATTTCCCAAGTCCCTTACAGCTCCACATTAGCTCTACCCACGTCAGTGGCCGATCGATTTAAGGCATCATTCCCGCGTTAGACTGGCCTTCTAATGATGGGGAGATCCAACTTCGAATCCCAGTTGGGTATATCTAATGAGGGTGGTATAAACTAAATGGTTTCCCACTCTCACTTCACGCAAATTCTGATAGATTACCTGTAAAATGCTTCCTTCCTCATCTTTACCACATTTGAGTAATTATCATAAATTAGTTTAGCCTGAACAGCTTGTAAGACACGGCGATAAAAAAAAATAACCTTATAATAATTTGATGTCCAATTTTCATGGGAAAAAATGTATCAGACAGCTAGACAAGCCACTATATACACTTTCATATATTAATACTTTAAGTCATGTGATCTTCAGGTGTAACTCTTGATAGCTACTGTCAATATTTATAAAATAACTCAAATAATATTGTAAAAATCATTAACATTGATTGAAAATAAAATTTATGTTTGTGTTTTACTAAAGGCTCTCTCTGCCAAAATCCTTACAATCTTTTTATATATACCCTATTCATGGAAAAGTGTGAACTGTCAAATCAGTCATTTAATCATAATTTAAATTGGTGACAGACACCGAATCAAAATAATCTAAAATTTATTAATTGTTGCATTAAAAAATCATTAGTAGAGCTACTAATATTATTACCAGAAGTTTTTTTTTTAGCTACACGGATTCATATATACGCGGTTGTGGTACCTTAACTAACGGCTAACAATGTTATATATCAGGATCCACTTAAAACATAATAGATAGCGTTTCTAGTAAGATTATGCACAGCTGATAATGTCATCGCCATTTTATTTTATTGAACCTTGAGTACAAGAAACTACCTATTATTGAACCTAAGTACTTATTGTAAACATAATAAATGTATAGTACTGTATCTATTATTTTTAATACAATTAAATGGGTGTTTATATCTATACACTTGAAAGGATTCCGATAAGTTTTACTTTACAAAGATTTATTTTTCCAAGAACAAATGGTTTGGATTAATCTATCCTTTGAAACGAACTTAAATGTCAGAAATATATCGTATTTAAGCGCCCTTTGACTTTCACCGTTTTGCAACTTGCGTGAAAACGTTAAAATTAATCACTGAAGTCTAGGAATTATTATAAACACATTTATTATAAAAAAAGTAGGTCGGGTGGTTCAAATAATTTTGCGAGGAAACTCGTAAATACATATCATTTGTATGAAAAGAGACGCAACGTATTTATATAAAGATTTTTAATCAATTTTTAGAGGATGTGATCAAAGAAGGTTCAAACTTTGATTACGTTTTTTAATTTCTAATTTTCTCTTTATAAATTTTGTACCTCAGCAATATTTAAAAAATATATGGAAGATCTCAATCCTTTGTGCCAGTCAATTTGTTATTAAATATATTTAATATATAAACATGATCAAAAATTTCATTTTTTAAGGGAGATTCTTTCCCTATTCAATGAATATTATAGTTTTGTGTTTTATGTTTCTAGATCTATGTTTAGTTTCTCAACTACAATTTAAAGCTGTAAAAACATCAGTAGGTATTTAATGTGCACTTTATTAACAAAGTGATTACATCAGTACAATACTTACAAACAAAATAATTTATATAACAACCACTTCACCCATTCCCAAGTTCATTAATTCACCAGCTTGAAAGGAGAAACCCCATTTACACCAATGAATCTCTGTTCTGGCCCAGTATTTAAAACCGAAAATTAATCATATAATTATGTTTTAAACGAATATTCAAATTAGAATATTAAAATATAACTTAATATAACTTAATTAAATCTTGGTGTCTTGTTCAACCTTTTATTCTACATTTTCCTTTAATTTAGTAATAATCAACTCATGTATAAGGTCGTATATACAAGGAAGTTTAGGGGTTTTACCCATTCCCCCACCCATGCCAAACCAGAAAATTTAAAATTTAGTTATTAATACTTATTTACTAGTTCTTTAAAAAATAAACACAATTATTGAGGTGGAAAACATTTCTATAACTATAAGTCACCAATATTTTGTTTCAACTG
Organism: Timema douglasi; assembly: GCA_901482245.1. Lineage (NCBI taxonomy): Eukaryota > Metazoa > Arthropoda > Insecta > Phasmatodea > Timematidae > Timema > Timema douglasi. The sequence goes on from CABEEJ010004504.1 coordinate 23,180, forward strand.
AAATTATCTCATTTATAAATAGCAAATTTCCTCAAAAATAATTTTAGTTTTTGAAATTTTAACTTATGTTTAAACATTTACTTAAGCTCTTTATTAACGAATCAAAGAATAGTGTACAAATTTAAATCATTAAGACTAATTCTTATACTAATTAGAATACATGCCCATAACATATGATTTGTTTTGTACTAATGCAAACTCTGGTAGCTTTAGGGTGGTACCCCGTATTTCTTTCACCCGGCAACTCTGCCAGAAATTTCCTCTTATATATGGCTTTGTTTAAATCGTATTTATTTATGGATTCACCCTTATTGTAGCCTCAAGTGTATTCACTTCTGAAGCCAAATATTTATTATGTTATGTTTCTAAACATTATAATGTATAATTTTGTGTTATTATTGTATCTACTTAAAAATATCTCTAGTGAAATATATATTTATTAATATTATATAGAAACATGAATGTGATTTCAAATTTTAAAATTATTAAATTTTTTGTTGGCATATTTAAAATTTAAGTTAACGTAACGATTTTTTTTTCAAATCACCGCGTCTTACTACCCACTAGGGCTTTATGCTAACGGTTTTAGGGATTAGGAAGGTTGTATTTATTAGAAGTTTACCCATATTTGTTTGAAGGGAAAGTGGAAAACCACTTTGGAAAAACCACCCTCAGTACACCCAACCGAGATTCGAACACCAATCTCCCCATCATCGGCAGTATAGTCCACTGCGAGTGTAGCACCTTAGATCCTGTGACCACTGAAGTGGATAACAACTAAATTTAATTGTCTAATTATTATTTACCCAGTATTGGTAGTTAATAAATATTTGGAAAGAAAGTATCAAGTATTCCACTGATTATCATACAGTCGGGTATTATTATTTTATGTTCACAAATAATGTTGAAATTATTACATTACAAATATTTATTTTAGGAACAATTACAGTTAGAGCAAATAACGTATTATTTCACTATACACTTTGGTAAAGTTCAAACAATAAAACAAGGAAGTATATTAGCTCGGCGTGTCCGCAAATATTTTCCAGTGAAACTGTATGCATCAAAATCAAACAATGATATTTAATTTTTATTAAAATGAGGTCAACATGGTCTGTTTCATGATAATTATTAAAATAGGTAAAGAAAGATCCAACAATAATAACATATTTGGGTTAGTTTTTATTCTACCAGTTGGATACCATATTTTACTAACGAAATATAATTAGTTGTTTAAATAATATCTAAAAACCCACACCGGTAGACACGTACAGTTTAATTTTAATAAAAAGAGGTTTTTTGCTGCTACCGCATCTCCATAATTGTTCAAGCTGTACACATATGCACTAATCACACAGATGTGCTAAGAATGAGGAGGGTTGACTTTAGAGGAAGTGTTCTAGCATTTGCTTGGATGGAGAGTAGAAAACAATCTAGGGAAAACCAACCTCAGTACATACGACAAGGACTCAAACCCCGATCGCTAAGTTATTGGCAATACATTCGATTGTGAGAGTGATGTCTTAGACCATGCAGCCACTGAAGCAGGTAAAAAACTTTTAATAGCATACAAACAAATATATTATATTTATTGTCAACAGAAATAAAAAAAACATATTACATTATTACCAGCATCAGTGGTAGAATAGTCTAACACGTAGCTAATGTTACAGTGTCGGAGAGTTCAGGGTTTGAATCCCAGTTGAATGTAATGAGGGTGTTTTTAAATGACTTAATAAAGATATCTTATGAAAACTGTTTCTTCCTTGTTCCGAATCCATTATGGTTATTAATGCGTATAAGCCGTAAAAGTATTATGGTTTAAAAAATAATATTACTAATCTTTTTTATAGTGACAGTTAACTTATATCCCCATCATTAGCAGTCCAGCTGGTGACCTGGCAGCCTAGGGGTAAGGTGTCAGACTTCTTTTCTGGCAGCCGGGGTTCAATCCTCGGTCGCGGCAAAGATTTATCTGATTACCAAACCCTTCCTTCACCTCTGACAATACATCTTGTGAATGTGGGGAATGCTAGGCCTCCACCGTGGTTCGGATTCCACGTTAAACTGTAGGTCCTTTCATTTCATCTCACAATCACCCTACCATTGCACATTAGCGTAATTGCGTATAACCCGAACGGGTAGTAAGACGCGGTGCTAATAATAGCAGTCCAGTGTATTAAGAGAGTGACACCCTAGACCATGCGGCCACCGAAGCTGGTTTCTTGTTATTAAAGGCAACTCACATTATCTCCACAACTCTTCTTAGTCCCTTCCACGACAGTTCCGCATCTAAAGATCCGGTAATCCACTTTCCAACTCCGAGCCTTCAAGAAACAAAGATGTAACATCCCTTCA
>CABEEJ010004504.1:25614-63127 GCA_901482245.1 Timema douglasi
CCTCCCTTCCACTACCCACGCCCCCCCCCCCCCCCTCTTCTCCATCCAGAACCGACGTTGAGCAAGCAGAGAGCCACAACCCCCTAATTATTCTGAATACCCTCCCTTACTCTAGAGCTTATATCACTAACTGGATAACCAAGAGGATTAGTCAACAATAGGAGGTAAATAGCATTGTACCTTCTGTATGGCCACAGACAATGATTGGAAGGAACTTAATATAGGTTGCAGCATCCTGTTGTGATCGAACCCTCGTTCCCCTAGAGTGAGAGCCAGTCATGGTGCCTCTATCTCACCCACCCTCTCTCAATTGTGCATTGTACTTCAGTTGCCTATTATATTGGGGCAGTCAAGTGTCTGCAACTGTGCAGACTACCTTCCCTTCCCTCAGATCCCTCAAATCTTGCTCATGTCCACTGTCGACTTCACAAAGGACAGAAGGACGGACCGTTGAGGAAAGTTACTAGGATTGGAGATTCTAGAGCCTAGTTGAATGGTTGTGCGAATTTTGTTCGAATTTAATGACTTATTCACTGAGTTGGTGAAACTAGTTCACTTTCTTGGAAGAACTAAATATGTGTAGTTCACGAACGCATAGTTCAAATTTAACGATTCATCCAAATGAAATAGTCGAACTATTTAATTTATTGATAAGAAGTAGAGATGTGTAGTTTTCGAGCAATTAGATCAAAATTAACCATTCCTCCAACTGAACTTATTGAACTAATTAATTTTCTCGCAAGAGCTACATATGTGTAGTTGGTGGACAAAAGTTAGAATTGAATGGATCTAGATTCTAAATGAACTAGTCGAAATACTTATCCTTTTTGGAAGAACTAGAGATGTGAAGTTCACAAACGCATAGTTTGAATTGAACGATTTATCCAACTGAACTAGTCAAACTACTTCGCCTTCTCAGAAGAACTCTAAATTGTAGTCACGAACAAATAGTGCTAATTGAGTGATTCAGACAATTAAACAAGTTGAACTAGTTCTCCTTCTCGCAAGAACTTCAGATGTTTAGATCTCGAAAGAATAGTTCGAATTTCATCCAACTTAACTAGTAGTGATATCTGCATATTTTCACCAAAGGGGTAGAGAATGTGCAGGTATAATTTATAGGATGTGATGAGTATAGATGAGGTTGATGACTTAATCTCCATTACTTACCAATGTGGGTAGTTACACTTTATGTTACAGTCTACCAGCTACTAAATATAATATTGAGGACCTTCTCAACACCCGGATAATACTTACCTTAGCTAGGTAATACAACTCGAACCAGACATCTTAAGAGCCCATCTCATCCCACGAATAACACCTAGCTAAGGTAGGTAATACAACTCTAACAAAACTTTCTAAGAGCCCGTCTCACCCCACAGATAACAACTAGATAAGGTAGGTAATACAGCTGGTTCGAATAAGACGACTCATCGTGGTGAGGCTTTGCGTATTCTACTTAATAAAACCGTCGAACTGTAAGACCAGTGAAACCGTAGTAACTTTTTTTTTAGACCACTATCCTAGCCCTTCTGGTCAATACATTTCTTATTGTTATTTTATAGATCTTAAAGGGGGGATAACTATTAATCTTGGGATACCCGCATAGGTGGTCATTCGTATAGAGCGAAAGACTCATTCAATGTGTAATTTATTTGGCCACTGATGGGAAAGTCGAGGTTTTGAAATCCTGACCGCGTGTACCAAGCGTTCAGCTTGCAGCTCACTACGCAAAGGTGAGGTACTTTTATTCTAAATTATACCTTTACTCATCCCTAACCCATTAGCGACTGTAACCCGAACAGGTAGTAAGCTGTGACAGTGTAGCAGATAAAATAATAATATGGGCCCACTCGCCCAAGTGTTTGAACCAGGGACTTTGTGATCGGTACGGGAGCTTTGACCAGCTGTTGGTTGACCAAATTCAATCAGGGCTGGTTGGTTGACTCATCTGCCTGTTGCCTGTCAGCTTTCGCTATCTCCCTCTCCCTTCTGTCATCGGGTGCGTCCTCTCTGAGGGAGTATGTAGCCGAATAGCCGTAATCCGCAAGCTAACCGGCCGTGCAATGTAATTTGATTTCCGCTCAGCCCTTCAAACAACCCTACTCCTCTCACAGCCCTCCATGTTTACACCAGTGGGTCAGAATTAATCCTTCGGGACGGTCATTCAAAACTTAGGTGAGGGGGGTGAGGGAAGGTTGGGTAACAGGCATCATGGATCAATATATTCGCGGGAGGACGTGGACCGCAATTTGAGATTACTCACGTGACAGACAACCTGCTAGTGCTAATTTGCTCAAAAATGTCCCATTAGAAACTGTAGGGAGAAACAAAAATCATTATTTGTTCGTAAAAATTGTTAGCTGGAAAATTTCCCTGGTGATTGTACGGTTTGATTATCTTTAGTTGGATTCCTCCCGAACCTATGAACATTTATGGTATCATTGACAATGAAATGAAAGATAAGTAATTTACTTAATGGACGTGTCACCAAATTCCGGCGAGTATTTACACATTATATGGTGTACAATGCGAGATAATAATGACGTCATATATGAGGGATATGATCTTATTCAGCTTCTTTGTGAAATTAGCCAACTTGTGTGCTCGTCACGATGATTACGTCCAAAACTTGGACATTGTCAAGCTAAATGAGGTTCTTTCCTTTAAATCCTTGGTAGAGATGGATGAAGGTACTACCTCCTTTATCTCCTTAGTAGAGATGGATGAAACTACTACCTCCTTTATCTCCCTGGTAAAGATGGATGAATTCACCTCCTTTAATAATAATAATAATAATAATCGACTTTAATGGTGAAGTTAAGGCTACTGCCTTTTCTTACACTTGACCAATACAATTAAACTGAAATTTAACAAAATAATATATATAAAAACACACAAAAGTATTTAAATAAACAAAAAACTAGAGCTAAAATACACAAGGATTACGTACCACGCTCGCACGCACACACACACACGCACACGCACAAAGGTGCGATTACGTCTCACCCCTCTCAATTTCACGAATGAGCTTCCACACGCAGCTTATTTGTGACTTTTCTCTTGAAACCATTAAATTCTAATTTCTTTATATCGTTGGTCAGAGTATTCCATGAACGAGAAGCCTTTAACTCCTTGGTAGAGATGGATTAAACTACCACCTCCTTTACCTCCTTGGTAGAGATGGATGAAGCTACTACCCCCTTTATCTCCCTGGTAAAGATGGATGAATTCACCTCCTTTACCTCCTTGGTAGAGATAGATGAAGCTACTACCCCCTTTACCTCCTTGGTAAAGATGGATGAAGCTACTACCCCCTTTATCTCCCTAGTCAAGATGGATGAATTCACCTCCTTTACCTCCTTGGTAGAGATGGATGAAGCTACTACCCCCTTTATCTCCCTGGTCGAGATGGATGAATTCACCTCCTTTACCTCCTTGGTAGAGATGGATGAAGCTACTACCCCCTTTATCTCCCTGGTAAAGATGGATGAATTCACCTCATTTACCTCCTTGGTAGAGATGGATGAAGCTACTACCCCCTTTATCTCCTTGGTAAAGATGGATGAAACTACTACCTCCTTTATCTCCTTGGTAGAGGTGGATTAAACTACTACCTCCTTTATCTCCCTGATAGAGATGGATGAAGCTACTACCTCCTTTATCTCCTTGGTAGATATGGATGAATTCACCTCCTTTACCTCCTTGGTAGAGATGGATGAAGCTACTACGCCCTTTTATCTCCTTGGTAGAGATGGATGAATATCACCTTCTTTAACTCCTTGGTAGAGATGGACGAAGGCAACTTCTTCTGTACAGTCCAATTTTCATAGGCAGGTTCTTATCTGACAGCTAGCTACTAGAACCACTTTCACATATTCATACGTAAATTAATGTTATCTGCAGCTGTAAGTTTTCGTAGATAGTATTAATAATAATAATAAAACAATAATAAAGTAGTATAATATTATCAGTTTTGCTAAGCCCTTTCTGTGAAAATGGGACTGTACAACTGCTTCCCCTGCGCCATAATACAATATGACTAGCGAAGCTGTAGAGTCTGTATTGTCCGTTTCGTGACCTATATTATTTCTCTCCATTACCACCACGGTGCTGCTTCCATGGGAGTTCAATCTATTACTGTATACAACTGCACTGTTAATTCAAAATAAACATGTAATCAATGTTCGTGCTCGTGTACCGGGATTGAGGGGACGTCAGTCCGGGGCAAGAGTAGGTTAAGAGCGCGTCCGCACATTCAATTACCTATGACAAACAGTCGGGAGAGTGGGGTTGTGTGGCCCATAGGCAAATAATCAGGAAACCCCCGTTGATTGATTAATTAAATAATGTATTCGTTTTGAAAGGAATGTGTGTTTGTTGGAGTTGGAGCTTTAAATTGACGGTCAGGGATTTTATTTTTATTTTCTATTTGTGGTACAGTATTTAACGTGTACTTTTTATACTCAAAGTTTTATATCCGCCCACGACCTGCTAAATAAATTAACTTAGGATGGTACGGCTACACACTCGGCCACAGAGATTACATATTTACAAACCGGGTATCTACTACATCGAACGTTGTTCGTATCGTGGATATCTTTGATTGAGATTTAAAGAGGGAAAGGGGACCTTGGTTTGCAAATAGATCGAGGTTTGTTCAAATAGACTGCTCTCCCACAACTTCCTCGACAGCAACGGGTGCTATGATCTAGGGTCTTTTGGCCGAGATTTAAAGAGGAGGAGTCCTTTGTCTACAAGTAGATCGAGGGTTGTTCAAGTCGATTGTCCTCCCGCCGCTCTTTTAAACTTCCTCGACAACATTGTCCAACCAATAGGAACGAGGGGGTGTTCTGATATAGGGTCTCTTTGAGCTGAACACCAAACACATGGGACGAACTGGTAAACAAATAGTAGACTTATTCGTCACCAGCACTTGTAATCGAATAAGGTATCTTTAAAACGCGGGTGTGATCTATTAAGAACGTCGACATAGGTGTGGTCAAGGTTCATGAATATATAAATAAACTCGATTTTTTATTTATTTTTTAATGCAAGAACTATTAAGGACTCAATTAAAGCTGAGGAAAGTAACTTAGATAAAATGCATCCAAATTCACTTGGAAAAAAAGTATGTGAAAACTTTGAGTTCCTTAGGGAAAAATATCTCCTAGGTCTTCCGACCTTAAACCTCCCACTGGTACCTTTACAGTATTTACTAAGCTTGACGCCTTAAACGGCTTGACCAATAATACATGTAACATTAGCAATACTAGCTAATGCTACATTAGTTCTACCCACCCCAAATAATCAAATACATATAGACATCCTGTAATAGTAACACTAGCAAGACTAGCTAGTTTACCTGAATACTACCCACTCCAAATAATGCCGATACTCATAAATATCCTGTAATATCTGAGATTACAAAACTTACTATGTCTAATATATGCGCTTTTATCACACATTGTATCTTCTGGCTTAGCACAAGTACATGACCAACCTGTTCACACCAAATTCTAAAACTAAGATAAGTCCTAACAAGTTATGAATGATGCAGCAGTCAACATGTTCCAATAGGGGAATCCAGAAATGCATTGAGTGGCCCGGTTGGGCCACTCACAATCTTGAACTGCAACTAGCCCGATGTCTGGTTTACGTGACTGGATAGGTGTACTTATATTCAAGAGACAACTCACCAGATGTCCAGCGTACGTGTTTTGGGAACGAGCCAAGTTTAACTGCCGACTCTCCAGATGTCCGGTGTACGAGATTTGGGGTCTAGACAAATTTGGCAACTGCTAGCAGGAAAGTGCTGTTAGCACGTGTTAGCCGTGTGGCGTTTTAATTTGAATATGAAAACTCCCACCTATTTATCCATCAACTAGATCCATATAACGAGTCAACTCAGCAAATATTGTTGACTATTACATCCGACACTTCCACGAGAGTTCCTGGTTTGGACTTGGAAATAATCAGCAAGCATGGTGGACTATTATATCGAACGAGAGTTCCTTGTCTGGACTTGGACGTAATCAATCCAGAATGGCAATATATACATTTTATATATGTTAATGATTATTTAAAATTCAAACGACCTTTAATGGATTTGAGTGTTTTGAAGACTTATATTAATTATGTAATTGAAATCGTTCAGTGTAGGCATCTGTAATTTCTCACTAGTAGATTTATTTTTGAAAGTAAATTTGTTTATGAAATACTTAATGTTTTCTTTTGCTGCTTGGGTGCTAGTCTCTTTGTGATTTTTAGAGATGATAATAGGTAGCCACATTTGATTCTTTTTTGTAGCTTGGAATATTTAGTTTAAATTCAATTTTTATTGCTCTTGTGGTTACAAATAATTATTTGATTTTTAAAATTTGATAATGTTTCTTTTATAGGTAATATTTTGTAGATGTATTTTCTTTGAATAAAATATTAATTCAATTCATTTTTGTTGGTTTATAAGTTTTAACTTTAACATTTACCGTTTTGTTTGGTGAGAAATTACAAGTATTCTAATGTAATATTACTCTGTTTTCTATTGTAATGTTAGATGTTAACATGTCAGAATATTCTCGATTACTTTTAAAGGTGGTGGAAATAATAGTCCCACAGAAGTTTGAGCTATTTTGGGAAGTCAAAACTTTTTGTATTTTACAAATATCAGAATTGATATTTAAATTTAATATTAAAATTTAAACTTGTTTAGTCTGAATTCACAATGGTGATTCAGGCACATTGTTAACCGTTTAAACGGTTATTATTATGGTAAGGATTCAAAAGTTTAATGCTCTAAACTATTTGTTTAGTCAGAATTGACAATGGTGATTCAGGCGCTTTGGGTACCGTTTAAAAGAGGCTCTATAAGCTCTTTATTGCTATAATAACGATTTTTGATTGTTATTAGGTCTCTTCCAGACTAATTCTTATAAATTAATAATTGACCTTGAAATTGTGAAATATATTCTCAAATGTGCTGCCATATTTATATGTTATATGCCTTGTGAGACCATATATTTTTTATTTACCACTGTTGTTTTGCCTTTGAATAAATAATTCAAATTTTTCTTAAACTTGAAAATGTTCATATTTTTCGTAATATTATACGTAGATATGTTTAAGTGATTTCCTGTTTACAGTTGATTTTATATATTCGTGTTGATGATAGATTTGTATTGGGCTTTTTGTTCATTTTAGGGGTTGTCTTAAACTTAGGTAAAACAAAACATCTAAACTGATTTTTTTTTCATATTCCAGGGGTAAACTTAAAAAAGACCTCCATGGTGGGATCCCACAAGCGAGCTATACCGACCGAGCAGCCGCCATCGTTAGCAATGATAGTGCTAACATTTGTGGATATAGGGTGTTATGTTGTCAGCACAACTAGCCCTCAATCTGTTAATCTCTGTTTACTAAACTGCAGTAATTACTTATTTATTCAAGTAAATCCTCATTTGTCCTCATGAGGCTGAGTTTGACGCCGTTACAGACCCACTGCTTCACCAATAAATATTGGAAGTGGCAAGGATTGAACCCGGGATCTTTAGCTAGGAACTCTGACCACTAGAGCACAGAAGAGGTTTAGGTAATCTTAAACTGAGGTAAAACGAAGCGTCTACCAAATTGAGAATAAATTTATTTTTAATAACTTGTTTTAATTATTATTAGCACCGCGTCTTACTACCCGTTCTGGTTATACGCATTGTTTTAATTATTTGATGATAAAGTTAAATAAATTTTTTGTAATTAGTTTTCACAAAATGATTTATATACATTTCAACAACATAAATACTTCTTTTTTTTGTCGAATTAATTATATAACTAGTTAAATTAGTAATAGAATATACTCATTAGATCATGATAAACCAGCTAAAAGCATAATAGATTTTAATACGTGATTAAATAGACCGTCATTGAAATAAAAATAAAATGCTGTGTGGGGAAAAAAAAGTGAATATTAGATATTGATATATCAATTTATTATCTCCGGAAATATCAGTGCTCCAATGTGACGTATTGACATCCGGAACTGCCTCCGGGAGACGAGTCAGTTCCGGGCTCCGGTCAGTATCGCTCGATCGTCAATACGAACACTTTATGGAAAAAAATAGGAAAAAATAAGTTATTTTTTTCAAATGCCTTTCTTTTTATTATGTGTGCGTCAAATGAAAATTTGGCTTACAAAATTAAGGAACGTTTCCAATATTTGATATATAGAATGTCCGATATGTGATGAGTCACGTTTGAGATATTTTAATAATAATTAAATACTATTAATGATGTTTGTTTTATTGTACTGTAATTCTTTTCAAAATCACCAGTTCTATTTTTATAGGAAGAACCTTATCTGACAGATATAAAGGGTAATAAATCTAGTTTTACGTAGGCCTTTTCATAAGCAAAGTGATGTGATCTGCAACCGTCACTTTTGATAGATATACTAATAGCTATGAAATAGTAGTATAGGCCTACTAAAATTGTATTTATGTTAACCATAAAATACGTCTGTATTTTCTACCAAAAATATAATATATGGATGTGAAGCGTAGGTTTGTCAGGAGAAACACAAGAGCAAGGTAAATGCAGTCGATCTTTATTAAATTGACTGTAAACAAAAGAAGATAGCTTTAATAATTTGTCTGTGGTTGATAGTACTGATCTAAATCCCGCTTGTGAAGAAGGTGGCATTTTCTTCTCTTCTGAAAATGTGTTGAGGCGTTTTTTGAGTATGCGTTCAGATATTTTACTAAAAACTGAAGATAGGGCTATAGGTGTATATGATGTTGCTCCAATAAAAACATGTAGTTTGCTTTTCTTCACATGATGACCACATAATTTCTTGAATATCTCTCATGAGAATAGTGCCATTAGATGATAAACATTTTTAAATGAAGAGGGAAAGTTATAATTAAACTTTAGGACACACTTGACCGATATTTGACAATTTAGTGCTCCAAGTTAACACCACCAGTGCGACTATCATTTATAATTTGAATTGAAACTATTAAAAATATAACTTGATCGGGAATAATAGCTGTTCGATTAACAGCCAATATAATTGCAAGTCATGTATTAGTAAAATTATTAGTTAATGTCAGACCTCACATCTATATATTTTTCAATTTTTATTAATACACAAATTGCTTTACTAACCTTTTAATCTGGTATATAAAGGTGACCTGGCGGTCTAAGGGTAAGGTGTCAGACTTCTGTGCTGGAGGGTCGGGGTTCAATCCTCGGTCCCAGCACAGATTTATCTGATTGCCAAACCCTTCCTTCACCTCTGACAAGACGTGTATAAATTACAACTTGTGAATGTGTGGAATGTCAGCCCTCCACCGTGGTTCGGATCCCACGTTAAATTGTAGGTCCTCCATTTCATCTCACAATCACCCTACCTTTACACATTAGCGTTAGTGCGTACAGCCCGAACGTGTAGTAATACACGGTGCTAATAATAATAATAATAATAATAATAATAATAATAATAATAATAATAATAATATGCTATAATACATCTTACATATTTTATTACAAAGAATTTGATTCTCTATTAGATTTGTAGACACATTATATGTAAAGTGTGACTTTTGATGATAGAGGTAGGAACAGTCATTAAAAGTTTAGATCAACTCCTGCGAAATATATGTATATTTTCTTTTTATATATAAGACTTTTTTATTTTTAACTTTAATGTATACACACACACACCCACATTAGCACATTGGAAGACACCATCCCTGAGGGCTTTCGAACGTTAACAGCTTCTGTACATTTTGAACACACAATACGCTGGCTGATTATTTAATTAACATTTAGGGTAAGGTTGGAAATTTTACTGAAACCCGCTCCATTGTACATAGGAATCAATAATAATTGCTCTTAATTCATTCCCCTGGCAACAAGGGGTAAAGGTGAAGATTAGAAATTGTGATAATATTTTTATAATATGATTTACATTAAATCAGTCCGTGAACTATAAAATATGATATGCAATTATTACCTTTATATTGATTTCTAATTACACATACTATTCAACCTTGCAAAAATAAAAACTCACCCAACTCTGTTTTCACCCCCTCCTCCGTGAGAGTTGTCTAATGTGAGTGCACCTCGGCCGTCCTAGCTTAGATTTGATGAGCGCATTCTAGCGGCACAAGTTGGCGTGAGCCGAGCCATCTTCGCTCAGACCCAGTTGGGTCGGGCAAACTGGCGAAATTAAACAATAATAAAATAAATATAGTGAGTAAAAACTTTAGGGAATGGACACACCAACAGCTAATAATTAATATGCCCTTCACTTCCTTCCCCATCCCACACCAACATAAAGGTAAACTTTTATTTCGACTTCTTGAAATACAACCTGCGCTTCTCCGAATGTTCCCAATGCGGTTACAACCATTTCACCTAAGGTGTTGTTCTTTACGGCCGAACGTTATACTTGTCGTTGTGAATATATTTAGGCGTAGAAACTGTCTGTGATTTAGGTCCCAACTTTTGATGTTAACGAAACTTTTATATCTATGTTTAACGCGCCCCCTTTTCGAACTACAGCCTCCCCTCAACTCCCAGTCTCACTCTCCACCGGAGGCGTCGAAGACATGTTTCCTTCGTCACGTACAGAGTGAAATACACTTGAGCTAAAACTTTCCGCCAGGGAAAGAAAATGTTACCATTCTCAGAGGTATTTTTTATACCTCCACATCTTCTTTCGTTCTTTCTTTCTTCTAAAAGCAGTGAGCCATCCTAAAATAAAATATAGTGAGTAGAAAGTTTTTGTAGGCTACCTTAGTTTAGTACTACATATATATAATATTTTGACGTAAATCAAGCGTAAATCTTTTAACTTTTACTTTTGACTTAGAGAGCAAGGGATTTTGTGATCCTTTCAAGAGCGTCCTAATCCTGGAAACTTCTCGACGCTTGGATATTTTTTTTACAATCTAATGAGCAGTTAGATAAATACGACGTGAGTAAAATACTACCGTTAAAAGTTATCCCGGGTCTCAGACAAGGAAACATCCTTAAGGGAGTATCACTGCACTCCTTGAGCCAGGTTCAGTCTTTAGGCACTGGGGACCGTTAGTTGCAGTCCTCGGTGATAGCAGCACTTCCAAGTGAGATATTTCTAAATCACTCAACTTTCAAATTGTTGGTTGTAAGGGCTACACGATGTAGAGCGATTTTACAAGGGTCGTGGTCCAAACACAATAGTTCAGCTGCCAGCAATGTTCCCCCGCCCTCAAATCACCCTCTCACCTCCTTTAAATGAAAAACCCTTTGCAGACAAGTAGTTAATCGACGGTATTTGAAGATTTTCTACAACTAAAACATTCGCTTAGACAAACAAATAAAAAGGAGCATTGTTTTATTTGTAATTTTCAACCTGAGTAAGCTCATTTTTGTGGTTGGTTTAATGAAAGGGGTGAGGCCACGACCTAAGCCTAGCTTTGGGAAAGCCAGTTTATTGGCACTAGAAGGCAAAGAATGAGGTAGTATTGAAAGAGGCAAAGATGGCAGTGTATAAAAGTGTGTCAACGCTAACATTGTTTTATGGATGTGAAGCGTGGGTTTGTCAGGAGAAACACAAGAGCATGGTGAATGAGATATATAAGAAATGTATGTGGAAAAACTCGTATTGACAAAGTCAGTAATGAATGGGTGCTGAAGGAGTGCGGGTTGAAAGGGATTTCAATGGGTCATCGTGAGAGAAGCCTCTTTCTTTGGTTTGGGCATGTTGAGAGGATGAGTGTGGATCAAGTAACGAATAAAATATATGAAGGTAGAGTGTGTAGATCAAAAGGAAGAGGTAGGCCATGGAAGATTTGGCTAAATATTGTAGACGAGTGTGATAAAAAGATAAACATTAAATGTTTTAATAATAAATGAACATGTATGACTCGGTGTGTGGATGTTGTTGAAGTGAAGGGAGTATGCCAAAGTAGGGAAGTGCGGAGAAAGTTGGTGAGGATGGATTAAGTGCGGAGCTGTTTTTTTTTTTAGCTATATGCACAGTTTCTTGACTACCCCGTAAGGGAACAGCGTGATTAGGTATGTATAAGGCAATTCTTTTACGCTCTAGTATAAAAATATTTTGAGTTGACTGTTTTAAAGATTGCCTGCTTGAAAGAGATGTAGTAGCCATACCCGTGCTGAAGGAATCAAACTCTCCCAATGAACGCAGCAATTTTAATATGGAGGCGTTGGGTCTGATGTATTTTTGTCTGTGGACCAGAGTTAGTGCGTAATGCTTTGTCTATACTCTATACTCAAGTTTCTTATGAATGAATATATCTGACAACTATAAATAATTACTAGGTCAACTTTCATGTATTAATAATATGTTGGTCTATAATATATGTAGTTATAGCTTTTGATAGATATTATAAATACCTATAAAATAACACTAATAATTAATGTTGACCACAAAAAATTATATTTGTTTTTTTTAAAGTGGTTATTAATTACCTTTCGTTTCAATAAAATCACAAACTATCTATTCTTACAGTCCTTAGAGTTTTAATTTTATGCAAACTTTACGTATCCTTAATCACTTATTGTTGTGTCGCCCATTTAGTCTGGTTTTCCGGAAACGGGGAGGCCGGGGCAGGTGTATTGAATGTGTTTTTCCCCTTATTCTGCATGTCCACCGATGCTAGCATTCAATAAATCGTTTGCCTTTCAACTATTTTGATAAAGATAGCGTGTTAAATAGTATAATAATAACAATTAATAGTAAGTTGTTAATATTTTCTGATTACCAAACCCTTCCTTCACCTCTGACAAGACATCTTGTGAATGTGGGGATTGCCAGGCCTCCACCGTGGTTCGGATCTCACGTTAAACTGTAGGTCCTCCATTTCATCTCACAATCACCCTACCATTACACATTAGCGTAAGTGCGTATAACCCGAACGGGTGGTAAGACGCGGTGATAATAATAATAATAATAATTAATACTTTTGACTAAAAATATAGCCCACTTCAGTGGCCAAACAGACAAATGCGTTATATTAGCCTACTGACGAAAGAGAGATCGGGTTAGAATCTCGGTCGGCTGTATTGAGAGTGTTTTTTTCCTAAATGTTTTCCCAGTCTCCTTCAACGCAAATCCGGGTATAATAATACCTCTAAAATGCGTCCTTCCTCATCCTTAAGCCAATAGAGTAATTATCATATATGCGTATAGCCTGTGCAGGTAGTTAGATGCGATAATTAAAAAATAGTCTTAATCAAAGCAGTAAGGAAGAAGAGAGTAATTTAAGAAGAAATGCATCCACACTAGCGAGGAGAGAGAATATTGAAACCACAGTAATGAATCCCACGTGGCAAACTTATTCCGATTTCAAACCCCTACCTATACTGCCCCGAAAAATCTTATGTATCGTAAGCCTGACATCTTAAACCACGTGGACAGCCATGTAGGTAAGTAAAATAAATAAAATTAAATAGCATAAGTTTACTACAAATGACTTGGTAAAAATAAACAAAATTCGCTGTAGTCCCAAATATTCTGCCTTACTTTACAAGTTTAATCTTTTGCACAAAAGATAGTTATCCATCCTCAAGCTATCTCAAAAGGTTACCCCGAGATAGCTCCGGCGCTAACTGCCGTAATTTAGGGGCTCGGGAAGTAATTAGTATTAATAACCCCCCGCGTAAGAAGTTTTGCCGCTCTTTATTTTTCTTCGGGAAGCAAAGTGAAACGAATAAATTCTAATTTGTAGCCGAAGTAACAAGGGTTATCAAAGCTCGTATGCAGAGAAAGTGAGACAGAGGGTTGGGAGGGAAAGGGGGTGGCTTTGGGGTGTAATATGAATGTATTGCCGTCTTGGGAGAGGAGGTGGAGGTTTTCGAGTCTTCTTGTGCCTGACTCGTGTTAGTACGGTGGTTATTGTTACCAAGAGCAAAGCGACCAACAGCCCCGTTTACAAGAGGCTGAGACTAAAACAGTGGTTGGATCGCTTGAGTAGGCATTTGTGAAATTAAATATATTTAGAGAATCAACTAACTATTTGTATGTATGTGGACAGTTGTAACTAATAAAGTATTATCGATGTACTGTTATCCACCTCCACGTCTAATAGCTAGAGGCAACAATAGCCTAAAAGAGGGTGGGCGGAATTCAAGGAATTTATTATAACAAAAAAATTAGAAAATTTGCAGGTTTAAGAAAAATTTGAATTATTTATTCAAGGTAAAACAACAGAGGTAAACAAAAAATACATGGTCTTGCAAGGCAAACTGAAGGGTGTTGAAAAACATTTAAATATGACAGAGACTGCACTTGCGCAGTACATTTGAGAATATATTTTTCAATCCCAAAGTAAATTATTCATTTATATAAATTAGTCTCGAAGACACTCATTAATAAACAAAATCATTAATATTATAATAAAGAGATTAAAGAGACTTTTTTAAACAGTTAACAACGTACCTGAATCACCATTGTGAATTCAGACAAAACAAATTTAAATTTTAAGATTAAATTTAAATATCAATTCTTATATTTATAAAATACACAAAGGTTTGACTTCCTGACATAAATCAAACCGGTAAATGTTAAATTTATAACATATAACCTTACAAAAATAAATTACTTTAATAATTTCTTCAAAGAAAATACGTCTACAAAATATTACCTATAAAATAAACATTATTAAATTTTAAAGTTCAAACAATTATTGGTAGCCACAAGTGCAATAACAATTTATATTTAAACTAAATATTCCAAGCTAGAAAAAGAATCAAAAGGTGGCTATCTATTAACATCTCTAAAAATTACAAAGAGACTAGCGCCCAAGCGGCAAAAGGAAATATTAAGTGTTCCATAAAACAAATTTACTTTCAAAAAAAAATCTTTTAGTGAGATATTACAGACGCCTACACTGAAAAATTTCAATCGCATAATTAATCTAAGTATTCAAACACTCAAACCCATTAAGACTCGTTTAAATTGTAAATAATCAATACAATATATTAATTTTATATATTGCCCTCCTGGATCGATTCTGTCCAAGTCTAGACCAAGACTTATCTGGGTTGTGTCGGATATAATAGTCAACTATGCTTGCTGAGCGCTATCATTATATGGGTCTAGTTGATGGATAAAGTGATGGGAGATTTTCATATTAAAATTACAACGCCACATCGCGAACACGTGCTAGCAGCATGACTCTCTTGTTAGCAGTTGCCAAACTTGGCACGAACCCAAGTTACGTAGGCTGAACATCTGTTTAGTTGCAGTTAAAACTTGGCACGAGCCCAAGTAACGTAGGCTGAACATCTGTTTATTTGCAGTTAAAACTTGGCACGTATTCAAGTCTCGTAGGCTGGACATCTGTTTAGTTGCAGTTAAAACTTGACACGAGCCCAAGTCACGTAGGCTGAACATCTGTTTAGTTACAGTTAAAACTTGGCACGAGCCCAAGTCTCGTAGGCTGGACATCAGGTTAGTTTCAGTTAAAACTTGGCACGTTCCCAGGTCACGTAGACCGGACACCTGGTGAGTTGGCCGTTAAAACACAGAACGTTCACCAAGTCACGTAGACTGGACACCTGAAGGGTAGGCGGTTCAAGATTGTGAGTGGTCCGTCTGTCAGCTGGCTGGATCAATCAGCGTATTTCAGGATCTCCCTATCGAAACATCTTCTTGTTACATTCCTCATAGCTTGTTAGGACTTCCCTTCACTACAGACATTGGAGTGAACAGGCTGGCCACGGATCTCGTGCAAAGTCAGATGACACAATGAGTGAGCAAAACACATATTGCAGACATAGCAAGCCCTGTAAATCCATGAAACTGCAGGATGTCCATGAATATCGGACCATTTGTGGTTGGCAGAACCAATACATCACTAGATAGCATTGCTAATGATACATCGAAAGAGGAAAATATGGCAATATATAAAAATCTGTTACTGCCAACAACGTTTTAAGGATGTGAAGCGTGGATTCATCAGGAGAAACACAAGAGCAATGGGAACGTGGTTGGAATAAGACATCCTAGAAATGTATGGGGAAAAACTTATACGGACAGTCAGTAATGGATGGGTGCAATTTGAAAGGGAATCCAATATATCAACGTTACGTTGGTTTGGGCATGTTTAGAGGATGAGTGTGGATCGAGTGACGAAGCAAGTATATGAAGGTAGAGTGTATGGATCATGGGTAGGCTATGAAAGAGTTGGTTAAATGATGTATATGAATGTGTGAAAAAGAGAAACATTAAGAGTTTTAAGAATAAAAAACATGATATAATCGGTGTATGGATTTTGTTAAAGTGTAGGAAGTATGTAAGGATAGGGTAGTGTTAACAATGTTAGTGAGGATGTATTAAATTTGGAGCTGTTTTTTTTAGCTATATGCACAGTTTCTTGCTCACCCTCGTAAGGGAAAAGCGTAATCAGGTATGCATGTAAGGAATAAAACTCGATTCATCGATGCATAAATACCATAGTAGCGTGGGCTATTAATGCAAACATTTTGGGTGGGAACAGAGTATGTATTGTGATTCCACTTGAACCATTTTATTTTTTGACCCATTTAATTTTTTGACTCATTTTTGTCTCATTTGATTTTTGATGTGTGCTCATTTGATTTTATGTGTGTCCCATTTGATTGTGTGTCCCAGGGGGGAGGGTTTCAGCTGGGAGTTTTTATTTATTGGCAGGGTAATGTGCAGTCCATGGCGTCTGGCACTCCTCCCGCAACGTCCCATACAATGTTGGTATCGGTAGTGAGCCCGGTAGCTTGCAGGAGCATCATCTCTGGCCGGCCATTTAACGTAGTTTGAGCACTGAGCAATGTTTCCTTTCCGCAAGACTGTTGGAACTCCTTTCACTTTTCTTCCCCTTCCTCCACCTCCTCCTCGTGATCTCTGTGTATCAAATACCCCCGGGGGATGAAATGTGTGGTAACCTACTTGAAGAATATCATTGGACACTTACCGAGAGTCGTTAACCCTCCAGCGTGACTAAACTTGTTATAAATATTGAAAGCTGATAGCAATGACCCTATTGAAAATGAACTAACTCCCCACACCCTTCCCTCATCTATGTGTCAATGGGTTTATCCGGTGACGTCATCGCAACACTAGCACCAGTTTGGCGGGTTGACAAGTAGAGACAGGAGTAGACCATATTTCCATGACGACATGGAGTTAACGACCTGGTGTAATATGTCCCTCCTTCTATGTCGCAAAGGTTTATTTTTGGAATTTTTGTTCCATTGTACTTGTTGGTTTTCTATGCGACGATGGGTTTTCCCGGTGACGTCATCAATTTTTTTGTGATGTCATAATTATAGAGCAATGACACAGCTCTGATTATGCACAATCAGGGGCCTCAGAAGCCTTACAGTATGTATAATCCACAGTTAGGGGCCGCTCTCTCGACAAAAGCCTAGAAATATTAATTTTGTTTGATAACTACTGGTTGATCTGGCGGTCTAGGGGTAAGGTGTTGGCAGACTTCTGTGCTGGGGGTCCTGGGTTCAATCCTAGGTCCCGGCACAAATGTATCTGATTGCCAAACCCTTCCTTCGCCTCTGACAAGAAGTGTTTTAATCACAACTTGTGAATGTGTGGAATGCCAAGCTCCCACCGTGGTTCGGATTCCACGTAAAACTGTAGGTCCTCTATTTCATCTCACAGTCATCCTACCAATACATATTAGCGTAAGTGCGTATAAACCGAACGGGTAGTAATGGTATTTGCCGATTGAATGTACTTCTTTGTTAGAAATTGAACGGGTGATAATGGAATGGGTTTTTATTTGCTTGTCTTTATCGGAATGGTGATATCCTATAAAGAGGCTGTACTCCTATAATTGGTTAAGAAGTAGAATTTAATTTGAATGTATGTCTGTTTGTTAGCATATTTGGTATCAAATATAATTTTCAGAATCTTTTCTTGTAAACGCGAAATATTGATTGTGTAACATTCTGTCGTCCCTCCCCAGATGGATATGCCATAAGATTTTATTGATTGAACTAATGATTTATATATTATTGTACGGTGTTAACAGGCGAAATTCTATCACACGCTTTAATTATCACACAGAGAAACAATTAATTTACGATGAGCCTACCTTTGCGAATGGTGACAGAGTACCTGGAGTGATGAGATGATATCTGAGGCGCCCCAATCTTGATTCTTAATTATTATTTCACACAAGAGAGTTTCATGGCTGTTCACCCCGAGACTAAGAGACGCTTGAACACTGTTTTTACCGCTATACTAAGAAAAAGCGTGGGGGTAGGCGAGCCCAGAGCCAGTAAGAGAGAAGGGTCAATGTGGTGCTGACACCTAGTGCTAATAAGTATAATTAATTACAAACAAAATAGAGCACTGCTGGCTCAGTAGGTATATTCATACTAAACAATTATTACTATTGTTTTGATATCCAAGTACATTCTAAGATGGTAAAAAAATATATCAATCCTTTTAGTTTGTTCTCAAGTTTTTGTATGTGCCTGTTCTTTTTATGATGTTTGTCAATTATAAGTCCAAAGTAAGTATGACTGTCTATTACATAAAGTTTTTCAATACAGTCACAGCATGTTTGTGTCCATTTGTGCAAACAATTATAGATGTGTGATGCGTAATATTGACTCTCTTATGGTTCATTTTAGGAGAACAGATGTGTATAGCTGTAATTTTCTTTGCATTTATTACTATACGATGATCATGAGGCCATATTTGTATCTCGTTGTAGCCTTGTTGCAGGTTGGATTCTGCTATTTGGAGGTTTTTGTGAATAGTCAGTACTGCGTTGTGGTCTGCGTGTAAGTTGATGTGTCCATGATTTACTTGTCTTGTGATAGTATTGACGTAAATTAGTTATAGAATGGGTCCTAGTATTGAGCATTGTGGTACTCCCATATTTGTCACTTTGGTTTCAATATATTTAGTGCTAATTTGTACATAGAAAATTCTGTTAGTGAGATAGTCACTAATCCATCTTGTATACGGTCCAACAATTCCAATCATTTTAATAATCTCAATAATTTATCAATGCCAAACGCTTTTTTGAAGTCAATAAACAGGGCGAAAACATGCTTATTGTTACTAAGGGCTTTGTTAATTTTATTAGAAAAATTTTCTAGAAGGTTTTTAGCGCTTTTGTGTTTTTGAAATCCATATTGCCTTGGGTTTATTATATTGAATTTATTTAAATAGTCTGTCAATTTGTTAGCCATGTATCTTTCTAATATCTTCTCAAAAGTTGGTAGAATTGCTATGGGTATGTAATTACCGTAGTCTAAATGACTCCCCCCTTTGTAAATAGCTATAATAAAAGAGCATTTAATTTGGTTGGGAAATGTTCCAGTTTCTAATGAGGTATTTATTATGTCTACTAGTGCCGGAATTAAATTTGGTCTTTTTTTCGTATTTCCATCATTGTAATGTTACCATAGCCTGTTTTAATGAAGATACAATGTTATTAATTTCTGTAGAGGTAGTCTTAGGTATGAACAATGAAGTGTTGGCCATTGTGTCTTCCATTTGTGTAAGTAGTTTTATATCGCATTTATGCAATATTTCAATTATTCCATTGTCAAAAGAAAATGCAAAATTGTTACTTACAGTTTTTAAGTTCTCTGTATTTTTTAATGTGTGCGTAAGCTCTTCATCTAGGTTATCTTTGCTACGTTTATCTATCACTTTGTTTACACATCGTCGTTCACTAACTTCCTACCTGACTGTCTATTTTTTGAACGTACAGCTGTCATCACTTCCTCTCTCTTTCGCCTGGAGGCAAAACGAACAATGACTGGGGGTGATATACCACTTTCTCTGTTTGCACGAGGGGTAGATAGGCAGTGGGCAATCTCAATGTCATCAACCTTGAGTTCTACCTCTAGTGCTTGGACCAGCGTTGCCAGATTTTCTTATAAATGTTCGTTTGGTGTGTGGATCACACCGTGTATAAAAATAATAATAATAATAACTACTGCCAGCATGTACGGGTGTAGGTATCCGCCATACCACCATGGACCCTTGGTAGTGGTGTACAAAGTTAATGTGGTAGGGAGGAGTAAGGAAATTTTCCAGCTTTTACGTGGAGAGAGAGTGGGAAACCATTTAGTGAAAACTACCAACAGTACACCTCAGCAGGTATTTAAATCCCCAACCTCACCCACCATCGGAAAGCCATAACTAGATGAGCTTGACATTTAAATTGTGTACCCAACATAGATTCGAACCCCGATATCTTTCGCCAGGTGCTTCTTGCCCTGTGGTTGCCAAAGCCGAGCGAAGAATATGGTGTTTATAATTCCACGCACTTGTTCTGTCCATAGAATATATATATTTTTTAATCCTTGGAGTCTCAAAGATAGAAAGGCGATGGCAAAAAAACGCGTAACATCATTGCCAGAATAAAATATTTAATAGCGCAGACGGGTAAATGTTAAGCTTTATTGATGACACACGTGTAGTTAGTATAGCTTTAGCTAGCAAAATATATAGTAAAATGAGCAGAAAGAATGAATAAATATATTATTATTATTATTTCACTAATTTAATATTTGTTTATTATTTTAACTAAATTTGGCTTAAGGTAAGGTGTCACACACACGCACATGAACACTCACAGACGTTCATTTCTTATTTATATATATATTTTTTATTTATCACCGCGTATTACTAGACGTTCGGGCTATACGTTTAAGTACGAGTTACACTAATGTGTTAGGATTTGTGAAGGTTGAATTTAGAGGAAGTGAATCCACAATTGAGTGATGTAGAGAGGAAAACAGGCATCAGTACACCCGACCAGGATACGAACCTCGAACTCCTCCATCCTAGGCAGTCTGGCTCTACACGTAACAAGCGCGTTAGCCAACTACGCCACCGAGGCGGGTGATTGTAACCGTTGTGACGGTATACTACCGTCCATGGAGAAAGTAAAAGGATTTAATTATTCTAGAAACCATAGTTTTATTACTTGAACCACTTAAAACCACAAAAAAGAAGGTTTATATTAAATATAATTTAATGTTATGAACTATATTTCTGACATAATATATAACTTTTACATTAATTCATAAGTAATATCGAATACAATTACGAGGAATTTGAATCAATATTAGAAACACCAAACAAAACAAAATACCATTTAAACAACAAAGAAATGTATTTTAATAATATCACCTAGTGTTTGATTTGTATAATTTATATATAAAATTATTAGAAACAATAAACATGTATATTATTATTGTTATTATTATATTATTATTATTGAAGCAGTTTCACTGTTTAGATAGCGTTTATAAATTTAACTAAATTTGGTTTAAGGTAAGGTGTCAAGTTCATACACACATATATAAACACATTATCTTACAAACTGTAACTGCTGTGACGGTGGACTGAAACTCCAGGAGAAAGTAAAAAGGAACTTATTTTGAGGGTTAGATAGCAAATTCACTTACAAAATCTAACTTAATTTTTATTTACAAATTGCAACTGTTGTGGTAGTAGAATACAGGCTTATTCATAAATTCCAGGATATTCAAATATTATGATGGAGTAGCAACCTACACATGAAAAGTAAGTTTACTTGTTGGAAGATTATCCACATTAATTAACTAATAAAGTGTTATATTTGCTGATTATGAGGTAATAGTAATGACAAAAAATAAGTTTTATTTTTAAATATCATTTAAATATGGTCTCAACTATATTTTGTTGGCATAATTAATAGATAACTTATACATAAATTAATATGTAATCTCAAATAAAATCATTGGGACATTGAATCAAATATTTTAAAACAATCAGTCAATGATATAGAATTGTGTAGTTGGGAGAGGGGAACAAGATAAATTTAATAAATATGTCATAAATATGTCAAACAAAAAAACCTGTTTTTCAAATGGTCTCAAGCTGAAATTAGAGAAAGTGTATTCATATCTGCACGGAGGGAGGATGGAAAGCCTATTAGAAAAATCTCCCTAAATACAGCCGATGCTGATGATGGAATTTATAATATATCCTTTAAATTTAATACTATGGTGTGAATTTGTATAACTTAACCTGAATACTTATTAAAACCTATAATATTGGTTTACAGTACTCACATAGACTCCCATCGTTCTACATGCTGACAGTAGTTATTATTATTATTAATATTATTATTAACACCGCGTTTTACTATACGTTCGGGCTGTACGCACTTACGCTAATGTGTAATGGTAGAGTGATTGTGAGAAATAGGGGACCTACAGTTAAAAGTAGAATCCGAACCATGGTGGAGACCTGGCACTCAACACATTGACAAACTGTGATTAATACCCTTCTTATCAGAGGCTTAGGAAGGGTTTGGCAATCAGATAAATCTGTGCCGGGACCTAGGATTGAACTCCGGACCTACAGCCCAGAGGTCTGACACTTTACCGCTAAACCACCAGGTCACCCAGTAATTATCAAACAAAAGTTGGTGGCTTTTGTCAAGAGAGCGGCCCTTAACTGTGGATTATAAATCACTGTGAGGCATCTATCTGAATAGAGGGCACCTATTGTGCATAATCAAATA
The DNA here is from genome assembly GCA_901482245.1 of Timema douglasi. NCBI lineage: Eukaryota > Metazoa > Arthropoda > Insecta > Phasmatodea > Timematidae > Timema > Timema douglasi. Next base: position 48,156 of record CABEEJ010004504.1, read on the forward strand.
TGTGTCAATGTTATTTAGTTGCAAAATCACCCTAACGCGGTCTAATTATATCAAACGGAAAATCTTGTCGACCAGCTTTAACTGATTTTTGATTTCGCCTAATTTTTCCACTCTCGTAAATGCAGGGTGCACTTGATTACAGGAAGGAAGTATTTGATTGAATGATCGTTCTAACAGACATAAGCGGTGCTAGCCCTGAGAAAGATTTTGAGGTTCAAATCCCGGTGGGCACGCCATTTAAATGCCAGTCTCATTTAACTCTGGTGGGGTGACTCGCAAATGCGGAGTGAACTCAACCATGAGAAGGAAGTATTTGATTGGATGAGCGTTCTAACACACATTAGTGGTGCTAGCCCTGTGAAAGGTATCGAGGTTCGAATCCCAGGAGGCACGCTGTCTAAATGTCAGGCTCATCTAATTCTGAGGAGGAGGTTGGAATCGAATCCCTGATGGATAGACTGTTGGTATTTCTCCCTCTAGGTAAAAAATGCTGGAAAATTTTCTTAATCCTTCCTACCACATTATCTTAATTAATATAAATAAACGTTTAGCTAGAAAGGGTGCGTGTAGCTCATCTAGTTATGGCGGAGAGCTTGAAATTGAATCCCTGCTGTGTAACTTATTAGTAGTTAGTTCTTCCTCCAAATAAAATGCTGGAACATTTTCTTAAACATTGATACTACATTATCTTATTTAATATATAGACGCTTAGCCAGAAAGGGTGCGTGTAACTCATCTAGTTATGATGGTGGAGGTCAGGGGTTCGAATCTTCGCTGAAGTGTACTGTCACTTGTTCTCACTAAATGGTTTCCCTTTCTCTCACTCTATGTAATTGCTGGAAAATTTCTACTATACGCCAGCAATGGTTCATGTTGGTTCAGCGTATACCTACATCCAAGTATGTCGACGGATGATACTATACAACCAATTTTAGCATACTTTTGTGGAGGGATAGTGGCCCCTAACTGGAGATTATAAATTACTGTGAGGCTTCCAAGGCCCCTGATTGTGCATATACATAGCGGTATAAATGATCTCTAGTTGTGACACCACCCAAAGAGCGATGACGTCACCGGGAAAACTCATCGTCGCATAGAAGACCAACAAGTACAAAGGAACAAAAAATCCAAAAATAAACCTTTGTGTCATAGAAGGAGGGACATAGAACACCAGGTCATTAACCCTATGTCGTCATGGGAATACTATTTATTCCTGTATTGACTTGTCAAGTCGCCAAACTGGTTCTAGGGTGTCGATGACGTCACCGGGAAAAATACATTGCCACATAGATGGGTAAAGGGGGTGGAGGGTTAATGAATCTTCAATGGGGTCATTGCTATCCGCTTTCAACTGTCAACATTTATAACAAGTTTAGTCACGCTGGAGGGTTAACGACTCTCGGTAAGTGTCCAATGATATCCTCCAAGTAGGTTACCACATATTTCATCCCCCAGGGGTATTTGACACACTGAGATCACGAGGAGGGAGGCAGAGGGAGGGGGAAAAAGTGAAAGGAGTTCCAACAGTCTTGCAGTAAGGAACCGTTGCTCAATGCTCACACTCTACGCTAAACGGCCTGCCAGAGAGGATGCTTCTCCAATCTCCCGCGCTCACTTGCGATGCCAACATTTTATGGGACGTCGAGGGAGAAGTTCCCGGCGCCATAGACTGCACGTTCCCCCACAATAAATAAAAAACTCCCACCCAAAACCCTCCCCCTGGGACCACAATCAAATGGGGCATACATAAAATCAAATGAGCACTTATCAAAAATCAAACGGGACTAAAAATGTGTCAAAAATCAAATGGGGGCATAAATCAAATGGGACAGGAACGAACAAGTTTGGACATGTATAACACCCTTACAAACCAACACAACACCTCCCCACCCCACGATAAAAAAAATATCGCTGAAATCACAATACACATTCTCTCCCCACCCAATTTGTTCCCATTAATCGCTCACGCTACTTACCTTAGATTCTTACTGGTATCCAAAGAAATGATTTTACTATCACAATTCTCAATACATCATCAATTCTTAGCTCTAAAAAGCCAGATCATTGAAAGTTTTGGCATTTAAACTAAACAGCAAGATTTAAAATACGGCAATATTTCGTTGTGAGCATTATTAGTTATTTTACCGTTTTACTTAAGTATCTAGCTAGAAAGTTGTAAAGGTACTGAAAATAACTTTTTTGTTCTTGTGATCTTGCACAAATCAAACATGACCTTTTTTTAATTAGTATTATTTTTAAACACCTACACTTTTTAGATGTTTATATTCTAACTAAACTAAGGTACGTTAGATTAATTAATAACCTATTTTTAATATGTAGATGGATGATTGAAAATGTAATTGGTTTGGAATCGGAATTGAACGTTGTAAAATAGAGTTTAAAATTAAAAAATCAGAATCCAAACATATATATATATATATATATACATGGTGGTTGGTTGATTTCTAAAATTTTAGATACCGGAACGCACTACCGTGTGTCTGCTACCCTCACCCCCATTTTTTTTATATATATTTAAGCTTCAAAAGACGAGTTTTTAGCCATTATTTTCTTCTAAAAAAATTTTTTTTTAAATGCATCATAATGTGATTGTGTTTGAATGAATTTCATGTTTGGCTTAATAGCGGTACCGGAACGCCGTTCCGTTGAGCTCCGTCAAAAGTTAAGAAATATATATATATATAGTGTAATTTTACTTTCTTTCAAGCCCTTGAAGAGAGGAGTAGTGTTATCCTAAAAAACGAGAAGTCAAACTCGATAGTTTGTTAAATGTCGAGCTGAAACAGAAAAAGTTGTTTCCGCAATGCCATCTTAATTTCGGCCTAGCTTAAACCATTTTACCGATCGGACTGAAACTTGGTATTTAGCGTTTTCATAAGTTTCTCCAAGGGATGTTAGAATTAGTAATTATGTAACCGCCCAAAGTCTAAGACTTTACTATTAAACAAGAATATTTCATAAATATATATTTACTAGAGTGTCCAAAGTCAAAGACTTCAATATTAAAAAATATATATATATATTTCATAAATATAAAATATTGACTAGAGCTTCCAAAGTCAAAGACTTTAATATTAGACCAAAATATTTCATAAATATATAAATTTTGACTAGAGTGTCCGAAGTCAAATACTCTAATATTAGACCAAAATATTTCATAGATATATAATAATAATAATAATAATAATATTTAGCACCGCGTCTTACTACCCGTTTGGGTTATACGCTTTAAGTACTAATTACTCTAATGGATTAGGAATTGGGAAGGTTGAATTAGAGGAAGTTAACGAGCATTTGCGTGGAGGGAGAGTGGAAAACCATTTTGGAAAAACCACCCCAGTTCACTCGACCGAGATTCTAACCTCAATCTCCCCGTCCTCAGCAGTCGAGCTCAACACGACAAGAGCGTTAGCCAACTACGCCACTGAGCCGGGTCATAGATATATAAATAACGACTAGAGTGTTCAATGTCAAAGACTTTACTATTAAACAAGAATATTTCATAAATATATAAATATCGACTAGAGCATCCAAAGTCGAAGACTTTACTATTAAACATGAATAATTAATAAATATATAAATATTAACTAAGGTGACCAGAGTGGAAGACTCAAATATTAAACAAGCTCGCCTATTATGGCATCAATATTCTGGACATTACAATAATTAAAGATTCAAAGATTTCTAAGCAAATTCATTATAAAGTTATCACGCCTCCCGTGCTAATAATCCGTCCAATGACGTAACAAAGACACGTGATATCAAGAAGGGCATTTAGAAGATATCTTACAACAACAATCAAGTTCACGCGCACTTTAATATTAATTGTACAGCGTTAAATATAAGTGTCCTGCCTAACAATGAATCCCAAAGAGATAGAATCATAAAGTATTATACAAATCAAGGACGGTCAGCTTCCTCTTTAAACACTTAAAGGCAGTCCAATGCTATTGAACTTACATATATATTATAGACTACTAAGTGTTCGTTTCCCACATTCTAATAAATGTTAATAGGAGCTATCAAAATTAATTGTCCCTAAAATTTGTTCTCCAGAGATTGATACCAACGACTAATCAGAAAATCGGTAAGAGCGCAATCAAAAGCTTGTCGCCTGGTGGCGAAAACAGAAAGTACGTTTACATTGGAGTAAAGATTAAGTTGCCCTAAAAGGTTTAATAAAATGAGAGCGTGGTTGCAAATTAACCACATTGATACCAAAAAACGCATCCCATAGTCGAAAATTTAAATTTACAAGACCAAATCACTAATTTTGAAAATATTCCCACACATTTACCCGAAATATAATTTTGAAGGATATAAGTAGGTCTCAGCTTAATTTGCCGCTCTCACCTTTGGTAAGTCTATGATACAATGAGTGACGATGTCTACAAAACACCGCCATATATAGCAAGCTCACCAGATCACATATTCTCAAGGAGTAGGCGAGACAAGGGGGAGAGGGGAGAGGAATGGACGAGACCTCGAAGCGTATTGAAGTCTGTGAAAGCTTGCCCAAGCCTTGTTGGCATGACGATAACAGAACATGCGCTCGGACAAGTCAGGCGGAGGAAGTAACAACTAGGAGCGCAACGTAGCCTTCATTTGTTTGCCATGGGTGTGACCTTTTTTCTTGGACCGTGCCGAGTTCCGTCTCCCATCAGTCAACCAGGTAGTGTGTTAGAAGGAGGAGGAGCGGACAATTATGTGTCAGAGTTGCAGTCCAATGGTTCGGAGAGTGAGTTTTGTACCATTTGATTCGAACTGTTACGATGTAACTTGCTACAATTAGATATCCTACCCTAAAATTAAGGGTAGCTTACTGAAGGGAAAAAAATCTAAAAGATACGCTCTAACAATTTTCTTTAAAGGCATTAATAATTAACACACAAACAAAATGGCAACCACCAGTTCCCCATGAAAATGAGTTTGAGGGAACGTAACAGAAATTTCCAATTTTGATCATATCTCCACAGCTATTTGAGATAAGAAAAATCTATCATTAGAAAGTCGTAATACAATTAAAAATATTTATTTGTATGATAATTTTATAAAACCAATACTTTCTGAGCTATATACAATGTAATAAAATATAATAAATTTTACAGTATACTAAAAAAAATTATAATATATATAATATAATATTTAATCTTCTTTGACCGGGAAAATATCAATCTTTTAAACCTCGGTTCATTCAAACAGTGTAAGAGATATCTGTGTATTCTCTTTACCTATATACTTGTGTTTTAGTTGGGCGCCACCCCTAGCATCTAGGGGAAAAATAATAGTCATAAAAAAAAACTTTACCTCGGCTATCCACTCAGTGGCAAGCCGACTCTCAACCTCGGGACCTCTGGGTGAACTTAAAGCTTAAAAAACCATGACCAATATAGATAAAAAAATAATAATTGATTGTTGAAGAAAAATATAATTTAGGCTACAAATAAAAATGAATGTATGAAATAACCATTGTTGGCACTTTTGAGAATTTATTGTTGTTTCCCTTTTGCCCACATCCAAATCCTACCTATGGAATTCCGGTTAATTATAATTCTAAATTTACAAGGTATAGCACAGTATTGTTGAAACCAAAGGAAGAGAAAAAAATATATATACAATCAGTAAAATCAATAATTAGACATAACATATAATGTTAATTATTTTGTTGTATTAGTTTGTCCTGCTGGAAGTAAATAAGTTCTGACTTATTTATGAAAGAGAAAATAAATGATTACAATAATCAAAAGTTGAAGAGTTGGTTTGACCTCACCCATGTATAATTAGTCCATACTGAAATACCATCTTCATAAATGTGTTTCACTTCGAATTCTTCCACAATTTACTTGAGCATAAATATTGTAGCTCTCACACACACTCTTAGCTTCCTTTTTTTACTCCTTTCACTTTAATATTCCACCTTTGAACCACTATTAAATAACTGGAATTGGGAGCCCACATCCATTTGGCTCCATGTTGGACCACCAACCCGCGAAGAACTCCCCCACTATTTTAAAAACCTTCCAATCTTTTAAATTCAAAAATGTTATATTCCAAGTCCAAAGAGATACAAACTATATGTAAATAAAAAACGAAAATGAATTGTTGGCTATAGACTAGTGAGAGAATAAAAATGAAATGTAGGTTTAATATAAGTATTTAAATATAGCCAATTGAATATGAATAATGTTTTTAATAAAGAATTAAATGTCTATTTCCTTCTGTCAAAAAATTAAAAATCGCGCTCGTTTTTTCTTCCTTCCAAATCACGAGGTTCACTCCTCACTCGTTTGATAGCGCTGGGCATGCGTTAAAACAAAGATGGCCGACCTTCAAAATAAATACAGTCAATCACACTTCTTAAAAGGATAATTAATATGCTTAATAAAAGGTAAGTGTTCTTCCTTAAATCAAAATTCCTTATTTAAATTATTTAAAACAATGTTTTACGTTGTTCCTTCCGTCCTTTTACATAATTTAATATATGTAAACATTGTCATTAGTCAGACCAACAACCAGCTGGTGAAATTCGAAGATTTCACACGAAATTAAAGTAGAAAATAAATCAGAAATTGTTCACAAAAGTAGGAAAAAATAGGGAAACACGAGGTAGGGTGGCAAATAACATCATAACAAATATAACTTACATATATTTGTATTGATTTGTTTGGAACAAAAAATTAGCAGCAGGTCTTACTACCCGTTAAGACTATATACTCTTATGTACTAATTATTCTACTTGTTTTAGGAATGATGAAGGTTATATTATAATAAATGTACCCTCATTTGCGTGTAGAGAGAGAGAAAAAAAACTCTTCGTACACCCGAACGAGATTCGAAACTCAATATCCCCCATCAGCAGTCTAGTCTACTGAGCGCCTTTGATCATGTGGCAATCGAAGCGGTTAATAGTCTCGAAAAATTATTATTAAATATTCAAATTTTTAACAAAATAATATGTGAGATATTAAAATAACAATAAATTCGTAACCATGTTCTTAAAATAAAATAAAATAGTTTTTATTTTCTAAATAACCCTTCCTTTGATAATCAACTTTATTTTGCGGTCAGCATTGAAAACATTGGACTTTACTTTATTTTTATTAATATAATCTATAAAAAGCCGCAGAACATATACCAATTACATAAGTAACTTTCATAACTGTCAAAAAAAGTATCTTCTTTACTAAATGTCACTGTAGTTGACCAATATTTGGCGTTAGTTGTGAAAACGGGGTTGTTTTAAACTGCCCCTGGCCGTAATGTTTCTTCCACGCATGTACTGACAGAGATACAAATGCGTTTATAATTATCTCTGTGACATGACAGAGTCCTGTGAACTATTTTCAAATTTTATCCAGCAGTTAATTAGAATGAACGCGAGTCCTCGTGTACATTTGTTGACAAATGTCGAGAAAGGTTGATTTGTTATTTAAATATATGATCATAGTCACCGTTTTTTTCCTTCACGGCTGAGCAGGAGCATTTTTGATATGTCAATCATAATTTTATGGCACAAAATCGTTCCGTTTGTAAAGAATCCAATAATTAAGAAGGACGCATTTTCAAAATGGTAGATACATGATAAAGTTAAGCTTCAAGCCATTTGCCTTTGGAATTTAGTGTTTGCGAGTATACAGGCGTAAATATAATGATCAGAGAAAAGTTATATTAGCAGATCTCCTAATTATTTTTTTAAAAAATGCTAGTATCTACAATCCAATTTTCATAGCAAGAACCTTATTTGGCATCTAGAAAATTTACTAGATATACTTTCATTTCAGGCCATGCAGACTGCTAGTATCATTTTTTCCGAATGGAGTAAGGTTCTATTTAAACTTGTTTGTTCCGTGATTGCTGCCAAACGCGTTGACCAAGCTCTCTTTTATTAAAGCTATATCTGCATCTCCAACTTTATAAGTTTCTGAAATACCAGTTTGAATTAAAAACGCCGTGTGATATAAAATATAATGTTCCATTTCATACACACGTGGGTGTTTGCGTTTTCTCTTGTGATATGTAAAGTAATAATTTTCAAACGGGAACTTAATTGAGTAGACATTTAATTTTTCGGTACTTGGTAAAAAAAATAGCTCTCGTAACACCCACAACTGTTTTGTATAAATATTTTTTTTTCCAGCATATTATTACCTATTCAGGTTATACGCTAATGGGTTAAAGAGGAGGATATATAAATAATTTAGAGTAAGTATGCCCACATTTGTTTGGAAGAAAAGTGGGAAAACACGCGGTTCGTTAGTGGAGCTGTCCCTGGTGTCATCTTTTGTTTTGTTCTCGCCAGTGAGTCTACGGCTCGCTCGCGCTGTTGGTTCGGTGGGTTGCCGCTGGACAGAGGAAAGCCAGTGTCTTGCTCGGCGTGTCCACTCGTCAAGGTATGTGTGTCTGACTCCAAGAATCCTTTAAGAGGCTGGATGACCTGGAGGTGAGCCCGGCCGACAAGGGGGCGAGTTTGGTCACGTTTCCATATGAAAGCTGCCATTTGGCCGCCCCAGTTGTTTAATTAATTTTACTCTGCAGGCATTGCCACGGCTCCCTTGTAATTGAACAAGTTATGATCACAGCTAATGTGAGACTCCTGGTTATTTAGTCGGTTGTGTTGACTCTCTAGGCGGTTACAACAACTCCTTTGAGCTGGTTGTATGTTGATGTTAAAATAACTTTGTTTTGACTAACAGTCTGAAACTCTTCAACTAGAACTTTCCTATTTATTGATTTAAGGGTAGTTATTATATATATATATATATAATCACGTATATATATATATAAAATCACGTATATATATATAATCACATATATATATATATATATATATAATAATGCTTTGAAGAGAAGAAGCTCCCCAATGAAGTAAAGATTTTCACTCTGACATTTCTTTGATCAAACCATATTTATTGATAACAGGATAGCAGAGGTATCTAGAAACAAGAGCGAGGACGCCTTGCTTAAGAGCAAATTTACGTGTAACCAGGGAACTTACTGCCATTACATTAATTTATCTCGCCTTTTAAGAGGAATTATGGTTCTCGTAGCTATTTAATATTTATATTTAAGTAATGTAATATTTTGAGGAAATAGTGTGAATATTGAGTTTGTCGTTAATGGTTTCACGTACTCTGGCCTGATTTTTATTGTTCGCCTGACGTTACCCTTGTTAATGAACCATTTTATACATTTAACGTCCATTGGGAGGTGTGGGAGTCAGCATATATTCAAACGGGATTCGGACCCCGATCTCCCGGTCATCGGAAGTCCCCATTTTATGGTGACGTATTGGACCACCGCAGAGGGTGATATCAAGTTATATTTTACGGACTTTTTTGAAGGGCAGTTTCAAATATTTTATACAATGATTGTTCAGTCTTGGTTAAAAAATGTACTATTATTGTTTTAATTTTTGTTTTATTAGAGACTAAAATATGTACTTTGTTTGTTGCTTTGAATTTTGAATTACCACTCTTTTTCTACTAGTTTTCCAATGAGAGACCTTCTCTCTCTTGATTGGACAGGCAAGTTTTTTTTAATCTTATTTTGTTTGCTATTAATATACTTGCAGTTGTATTATGACTCTCCAAGAAACATATGGGGAAAATAAAGCCTAAAGAAAGCTGGCTTATAAGAACCTGAAGTCTCATTTTTTAGAGCAAAATTCTTCAGGTGAGTCCTTACTTGTTTTTCAAAATGTTCTATACAGTTCACTTCTCAGTTATGCTGGATACCACATTATTCAATTATATACAATTATTATTGGCAATTTATTTTGTTTGATAATTCTTAACAAAAAAGTATGTATTATTAATTTTAATGTTAAAGGTGTTCACCTTTATTTTCATTTATTAAAGTAACACTCGTATAACTTAGCTTGTATATTGCTTCACGATCTATTCGTATGTTTTTGAGGAAGGGAAAGAAAGCAAATTGTATTAAATGTACATATACATATATATATATATATATATATACGATCCCCCGGTCTAGAACAACTGGGTGCCGCCAACCGGGCGCGACTAACTGGCCGCTTGCAAACTGGGCTCTGGTAAGACTGCGTAACAAAACAACTGGGCGCCAGCGTAAAAACGTAATAATGGTTGTTTTTTTTACTAAATATTCATTTTTGTAGTTTTTTGAATTGATAACAGAGGAAACTTAATTTTTTCATATTTATAAAGTTAGACGACTTGATATTATAAAAAAAAACATCTTTTTATAACACAAAAACAACGAAAAATGAGAATGTTGAGTAAAATAAACCACGTAAAGATGAATTAACCAAACGTAACCTAACCTAACCTATCTGGTGCCTAGTTGTTTGTTTTAATTTTTTACAACTATAACATTTAAAAAAAGACCCTAGCACCCAGTTGTCCGGATCCGTTTATCACCATATCAAACGGGTTATACGCTTATGTGCTAGTGGCTTAAGGATAAAGAAAGTGTGCCCTCTTTGGTAGGAGGATGTAAAAACCCTCAGTACACCCGACCAAGATTATAACCTCGATCTCCCCATCATCGGGGGTATAGTCTATTGCTAGAGTAGTGTTTTAAATAGAGGTAAGGATTTAGACAATATACGGCTGATGAAAAAACTTAATGTAATTCTGATTTATTCCACCCTAGGTTGTGTAATTTATGTTATAATATATAATGGACTACTAATCAATCAGTATGCAAGAACGATGTAGTGGAAAACCTAACATTTGTTTACGAAGGCTGTTGTAATTATTTTGTGTGCCCAGATAATTCCTCAACCGACCGAACACATTCTGTCAGCACCAAATGGTTTCTCTATAGCCAGCGTAACGAGTATTTTCAATTAAACTTAATGCAATGACAGTCAGTCCTAACCTACATAACATCGTATAGCCTTACCCGCTTTTTTATATAATGAAACCATCTGTGTAAAAATGTCATTGTTTTACTATTTTCTTTTTTATTGGGTATAGGGGTTACTATATTGTTAACATATTGACGTGCTAATGACAACAAGACCGATTCGCATCAGTGGTCACATGGTCCAATGCGTCGGGGTTTGAATCTCGTCCGGTATACTGTGTCGGTGTTCCTCCAAGCGGGTACACTACTCTAAATAGAACCTTCCTAATGCTTAAAACCATTAGCGTAGTTAGTATATAAGCCTATTAAGACACGGTGTAAAGATAATAGTTTATAAAGCTATTTTTTCTTAATGGAATGGATTATGTGAGCGTATATATTAGATGTAATCAGCACAATTGATGGCACTTTGTATTAAGCTTGAACTGTACCAATATAAATATATATATTTTTAGTCACTGTACTGAAAGTCTCTTTTTAAAAATCTCTTAAGGATTTCAAAGTAGCTCAGTGTCAGGGGGTATATTCCTGAGTATTTCAGAGCCATCTTTAATGGTCATCCCATTTAACGTTGCAGATAAAAATACTTGAGATTCCCAAGAATTCACTCAAGAATCCATAGCCTGGAGTGGTGGTGGTAGGTGGTGTCCCTGGTGTGATTGAGATCACTGATTGCACATCAGCTGCTCCTCGTAAGCACAAGAAGCGGCACCACCACGTGTCGGCCATTCAACTGTTCAAATGTCAAGACTACTATATCTGCAATACTTTTAATAAATTGCCTAAATTAAGAAATGTTAACCAATCCATTTGCTCTAATCGTTTATATTTTGAGCAACCTGTACGCGTGTATTACTTGTGCTTGTTTTAAAATAAAATAACTTCCGGAAGGTATCTATTGAGGTTTTATTTCTTATGTCATCATAAGACTTTTACCTGTGTCGCTTGTATATTTTTAAATTAAGACTTCAATACATATCCGTGATTTTTTAAACGCTTTTATTTAAAATTTCGTCGTGTTAATATTTACTTTTCTTTAATACTACTCTAGATTTTTGGCTAGACCATTGTTATAGTAGAATCGAACCTTAATCTATAACAGTTCTAAATTTGTTATGACAGGGGATAATTATGCTTGGCCAAAGAAGTATGCCCTGAATTTTATGCGGTACAAAACATTTAATTTTTGTGATTCATTGCTGTAAGCTTCTGTTGAATTAATGCTCGCTTTTACCACCTGTATAATAACTCACCTTTTTGTGCAATATTTCGATAAATGTGCTGTGGCTGGCTCTTTAAGCCTATAAATAAGTGAGGTTGTCTGCGAGATGTTCTTATTAATTACTCGTAATATTAGTACCGGATATTGAGATCCTGTACACTGACCAATGCCATATATTCAACTGTATTTATAGTTTCAAATGGCGTTTGCAATCCAATTTCCTTAATTTTAGCAACTGTGCTTGTTGTGTAGCAAAGGAACTTTGATGTCTTAAGACGACAAATGCAGGTGCATATTTATATGCTATAGTCCTCCCAGAAAAGTAAGAGTAAAACATATTTATCAATAACGTAGCGGTTATGAGCTTCCGAGAATCACATTGCGAACACACCACAATAATTCTTATACACCAATTCTGGAATGCGTTCTTTCTCATGTACATCGGCCCGCGGCGGCACACGCATAGTCGAGTATCGGCCTAGGTGACTGCTTGTCTTTGTGTACAACGTCACTCCCAAACCTGATACCCGTCCGGAATCTCCATGACTCTGCTCTTAAAAAAGTAGGGAGAGGGGTCTGGAGACTTGAGTAAATCACTCACATACAGACTGAAGAGAGTAATCCCTGAGGCACTCCAGTCCAGATGATTCTATCTTGGACAACCGTTGGTAGGTTTGGCTGGAGAGCCAGACATGGTGGAAGGCCTTTGCCACGTTGATAAAGGAAGTTCCTGGTGGCCTGTCTCACACCCCTTGAAATTTTTCAAGCGTCTTAGGTCAGGTATTTTGGGGAGGTCCCAAGGTTCACAAACACGGGTCTGATAAAAGGCTATTGAGAGGGAAGTGGGTGGGTAGATCTATATGGTCGTGTATCAATCCGCCACGACCATCTTTAATCGTGGTCCACCCAATACCCTGTTTGGACCAGCGGTAAAGATTAAAGTATACAGAGTTGAGGTCACCAGTTGAGGACCCTTCGGACCCCGCTCAGTCACTCTGATGTAAACGAGAACCTTATTGCGGAGATCAAGTGGGTTTCTCAAACAGAATTACGTCGACATGATAATCGCGACTCCAGGGTGCGATCGTTAGCGCCTTCATCCTTGGTGGTTCTTCTATTCCGGTACCTAATTCTTGATTTGGTTTCTGGCTGAAATTAGTTGGAGGAACAATAGTGTGAGTTCAGACATATTTATTTGTGGTTAACATTTATAGCCATTTTGCTATATGTGTAGGTACATTGATAATATTAGAAGTGAAAGCTGCAGATGACTTATGTATTAAAATATTGTGAAATGTAATTTTCTGAGATCTTAATAGTTTAGGATTTAAATGTGAAATCAATTTTCTCGCTAATCTAAATAAGTTCAAATAACAGAAAAACTATTAATAATACACATTAAGTGGACTCATTGGTCGTAGCAGTCATAACCCATTAAAGATTATTAGAAAAAGGATTGTATTTGTGTGACAGTTGTTTTTCCTCATGAAAAGGAAAATACATCTTAGATATTATCATATCATATGGACAGACATAAGGGGTAAATTATTCCTACCTCATTATAGTGCTTATCATATATGTATAACAAGTAGTAAGATGTGATAATTCTTATGATCTAATGTTGGCAGAAAAAATACTTTTGTCTTTTTTTTACTACTGTAATTTATTTATTTGCCGGTTGGGGCTACTAGACAAAGTATGAACTTGGAAGGGGGTTCGATAGTCAAATTGTAAAACGGTGTAGTGAAATGGGCAGACATGTCACGCTCCTCCTTAACCGGTTATGTTTTTCTATCCAAATAATTTTATTTTTTGAAAAGTGGGGTTTGTGTCGGAGCTTTCTAGCTCCAACATATATTAAGTGTTTTATAAATATCTGACAAAGATGCAAGCCTACACTTTCTATAAATTCAACCTCCCTGGCATCTTTTTTTTTCAGTGCCTGGTGATATCTAGAGTGAAATGATAGTAATAATATTGCACGTCTGGGATACATCAGTACTGATGTACTGTTGCCCGAAAATACTAATCATACAGTATGGGGGCGTGGAAAAACTTAAACCTAGTTGACCAAACCCTGGACACCATTGGTATAATTCCCTCTCAGCGTCCCTAGGCTCTTAGCCAGGTGCACTGACTACAACACGAGGCCGGCCATGATATCTCTTGTACGGAGCACCTTATGTCCAAAGTATGAATTATACAACCATATTGTTATTTGTTTGTCTACCACCAAATGCAAGATATGGATTAAAAATCAACCTTGGCACTGTTTAATTACCTTGCAGGTACCAACCAGCGTTTTATTTTCTAAGTAAATCACTTTATATTTGGACAGTGGTGGTAAGGGCTTTCGAAACATTGCTCACTCTTGAGTTAACAATTTCTCCTGCTATCTGGTGAATTTGAGGCAAGCTGCATCTTAACTTGATGAACTTAAGGAATACAATAAGTAGTTCATCCCATGAGGCCTTGAGTTTAACTGCTGATAGTACTCACTTTACTAATTGCACCTGTACAGATATATAGGTTATCAACCGTAGTAGGGGTGGTATCTGACAGCTAGCAGAAGATATTTTTATTACTGGAAGTGGTTATGTCACGTCTTGAGAGGAGATCCCGTGTGCTTTCGGACAAATAATTAGGAGGAACTTGTGTATTTTGCACGATATAATAGAAGACGGAATGAGGATTCGAATATTGGATGACTTTAACGTTCAGGGCACATTGGCGGTCTAAGTTCGTGGTCGTATGACAAAACACTTAGTAATAATCATAAGGATTACTGTACAGCCGGTGTTCGGGATTGACGGCTGAGGAATCCCTATATTTAACAACCGGAGGACCACTGAATTAAACAACTCAGACTTTACTATTATTT